>JBBPCX010000088.1:435533-453730 GCA_037974365.1 Hydrocynus forskahlii | reverse complement strand
ATAGTACTGTGCAAAAGTCTTAGGCACCTATGAAAATTGTTTGAATCTGTTTATGTCAGCAGTGGCTTTCTCTCTGCCAGCAAATCACAAGTGAACATTAGAATAAACTCAAACGAACAAGAAAGCAGTAAAAAGTATCAAGATTTCCTTTTATATATATAAATGCAGGATAAATGTAGTAATTACCCCTGTTTGCCATAAAATAGCATAAATTTGTAAAAAGCCTGGTTTTATTAATCTAGCTCCCAGCAGGGGGCAGGCCTAGCCAGACCATGTGGCACACACCTGGCTTGTGGGCAAAGAAAAATCCCAAGAGTTACAAGAAAAAGGGAGTCATCTCTGTGTACTAGAGGGCCAGAGAGAGAGCCTGGACTTTGCTGGACGTAGTCAGCTCCAGCAGAGGGGACAAAGTGGCTGAATGTCAGGGGGGTTGGAGAGGTGGTAATGGAGGCTAAAATTAGCCGCTAACAGGCAGCCACCAGGCCCCGGCCTGCGGGAGCTATTTTGGCAGGAGAGGAATTTTGGCAGCCCCTGAAATTCACTGACATGTACAACAGGCCAGGCCATCCTTTCTCTTCAGACAGTGCCACAGAATTATGTGAAAGTGGTCTATTCATCACTTCGCTACATGTTTGAAAAATTGGTTGGTGGGGAAATCGTGAAGTAATGTAAATTCACCATGTTGCTCTTAGGATAAAAAACTCCAAAAAAGCGACTTATATATAGGGAAGCTAAAAACGGCCATAACGTTTTTAAACGCTGGTCAAAGCAACTGTAGTTCTGTCATTTTTAACCATTTCTGTTGATCAATTTGTCAGCCTTAAGCAATAATTCTTCTTTTATATTGTGATTTCTTCATGCTGTAGTGCCTTCTGCTGTTCCTCTGATTAACCATGTCAAATAAGAAGGTCTTGTTTGGAATTCTGTTCCAGAAATGGGCACAATATGGGACAGCATGGTAATGAACAGAATGCTTCAATTCCACATGCTGATTCATTTTACGAAGCCCAGCGTGGACATACATGCAGATTTTAATGAGTGAGAGGCACAAAGTCAAAATCCCTTACTGTGTTGGCAATGCCAATACACTAGTAAGCTCACTGGGCAACCTGCCAGCCCAGCTGTCCAGCAATCTTTTGTAAATTCCTGCTGAATGTTCTGGTGGCTTTCAATAGATGACATCATTCGAGGTCATCTAAGTTCACTGCAGTAATGTATTAATTTGTGTGGACCTTCTTTTACATCTATTATATATCTGTTAGATGTATTACCTTGGGAAGTTCCATAATTGCACATTACATTCCTTTTGAATTATTTATCATTATCAAGGATCCATCGTCTTGAGGAATGATACCAGCTAATAGATGCAGGGAATAGCTTGATATCTTCACAATGACTATGAATCTTTTTTATGAACTCTGATATCAGGGGGGATCAAGGTTCCACCAGACCGTTAATTAGATATATTTACATATTTGGTAATACACAAGCATCCATTGAAAACGGACATAATCAACTAGGGACAAATACCTATTTAAAGAAATTGCACCGCATTTTATTTGAATAGATCCTAAATGCAGGTATAATTGCACATAGGACGCCTCTGAAAGCACATAGCATGCGCTATAGATGTCCCTGCAGCCAAACACCTTGCTGACGTCTCCACTCTGCTACCCAGAGTGTCACGGATAATCACCTGCCACATTGCACTGCACACATGGACTGCCTCTGGCCAAGTAGGTGCTACATTCGGTTTTTGGCAGATTTCGTGCGAGGTTGGAAAGTGCACATTGCACTGTGTAGGACTAAAACAGAAAAAAAAAATTGATTCAGGGAAACAACACAGTGATTACATATCTATTATAATGTAATTATAGATTCCACTCCTTTAAACGCACATAACTACTATTCACTATATAACATTGCCACACAGTTTTTGAATAAAATGTTAATATAAAAAGGCAAAAATGAATGCAAATTAGTAAAGTTCCCTTGTGCATTCGAACTGCTTTGCACTGAAAACCGAGTCGTAAAATGAAAAGGTTTTCCGTATAATTATAGTTGAAAGAACATGCCCACGTTCGACGCAGTCTGCTAGTAACTTAGTAACAAGCCGACTTTTCCTCTTTTTTTCCTTGGTAAGATATCTTTGCATTAGGCTTACAGTGAGTCCGACAAGGCTTAAGCCACTGATTTCCACTGATAAAAAAGTACCTAAATATTGGATACGGTCAAATGTCTCGACAGCTTCATGAGGTTGTGCGAACAATCACTATGGAATGTTCGCGAAGGGAGTCAAAGATCAGCACATATGCATCAGTCAAAATTTCCATCCATCATACTCAGCACACCTGATTGGCTGAAATGCTAAGGGCCAAATCTATGAGTTTGCCAGGACTGTGATTCTTCAAAGGACTTGTTTGGATTTTCTGCAGACCGAATGGCACAAAGCCACATAAAAAGTAAACTTTCAGATTAGATTTAAGACACATTTAATGGGATATCTGAATGCGTGACTCGGTTTGACCAATCGGACTGGATTCCTTCTCCTTTTTGGTCATTCTGGACTCTTGACATTAGAATGCTCAAGAGGAAAATTGGTGCTGCAATGGAAGAATGAAGTTAAATGAAGATGTAGCTTTTTCAGACATGTGAGTAGAGTTTCTACTGTATATGCTGTAGATGTACAGTGACTTTACTCACTAATTCACTTTCTGTAATCCCTTAGTCCTCACTAGGGCTGCAGGTACCCATCCTGGAGTCAATGAGGGCGTGAGGTATGGACTCAACCTGGGCACCACAGGGCACACACACCATTCTCTGACTATTACGGGCAGAAATGTAAGCGTTAGCATACGTGAGCAAATGCGACTACAGTCTAAACATACAGACAGAATAACGGTCACTTGTTACTGAAGATCAAGTTTAAGCATAGAAGAATTAGTATCTACATGTCACACCACTGTATCAAACTGAACATTGACTTTAGTGTAAAAAAAACTGTAATTTACAGCTTACAGTTTCTTCAGTAATGTACAGTTTATTTACAGTACTCACACTGTCTTATATTTTATTGCATTTCAGTAGATTACTGTATTTGCACACCTTTTTGCCTTCACTCTTGTATTTCTAAGGTATGGCTCATCTGTTTTAGTGAGCGTAGCTGTTTTACTGCATTATGTAGTACAACCTAAATATATAATAATCAACTACCCATTTTAATGTAATGCCATGGGATGAGCTAGTTAACTCTAATGCCATATGGTAGAAATGTAAAAAAGAAATAATAATAAATGATATAAGAATAAGCTGTAAATCAAAAACGCATGCGACATGAAGCGTAGATGAAAAACCAAACAAAAAACTGCAAAACTACAAGCAGAGCTGAGAAGCTCCACCCCGCCATTACAATATTCAGAGCCAGGCTGCACGAGACTGCGCAAAATATCGCATACAAACTTTACAAAAAGTTAACTGCAGTAAAATTACTGCTAACTGCCGTAAAATCAAACCAAAAGACTGACTTGTATCTTCCAGAATGTACAATTACTACAGTGTTTGTACTATTCATTAACATCGGTCCTTTACAGCTTTGTGCCTCACTTACATCAGGCATGTGAGATAATGTTTGCATATGTCCTCTCATAAATTCATGTAAGATGTTTTTTTTTGTTTGTTTGTTTGTGTTGGGTACATAAAACTAACTAGCATCTACGATAAAGGGGGAGACTAAAAACTCACCTGGCTTGATCCACAAATTTGCTGGATACTAACGGCTAGAATTGAATACAGTGGCTCTTTTATGCCAGAATTGTGCAGCAGTAGCTGGGGGCTTCCAGCTGAAGGCCAAACATTTGGAGACTTTCAATGCTGTAAACACATTCCTCGGAGAGGACATCCTCATGAAGGAGTTCAGTGAAGCTTCTTTTATAATAAAGATTGCCCTACATATCTGACTCCCAGAGCAAGGAGAAAGAAAATAACTAAAATGAACCGCTGAAACACAGAATGTGTGTCCTTCGCTGCATTTCCAATTTAGAGATTGCCTGTGAAATTATCGGAGTGATGTACTTCACTATAGACCCATATTGATTCAGTCAAGCCTGCGTTTCAGCTCTTTCAGATTTGGAAATCGGCTTTTGACGATTGTTCGTTGCTGCGTGTCTGTTCTGCTGTGTCATTCCACTACTAAGAGTCTGACAGAAGAAAAGTCGCTGCCTTGCAGAGGGAACAGTAGTACCCTACGGCTTTATAATGATGGTACGGTTACCATGACAGAATTGCAGCAGCTTAAGGGATTTGCTCTGTTGCTCTTTCAGACACTTCAGTGCGGAGTTCTTAGACAATGAAAACTCTTGGCCTTGGGGTAAAACAGGCTTTGAAAGGCAGGGGCTCCAAATGTTGGTCTGTTGCCTGCAGTTTTATTCCCTGACAGTCACTAAACAGGGTCTGAGGGTCAAGTGTTTTTTCACTGTCAGCTGAGTGTAGAGGCCAGTGGGTGCTCAAGTGCACATTTTTATTACCAAGGGTAAACATGGAAATGGACATTTTTTTCTGCAGTTACCCACTCTTTCAAGGGGCCATTCATTAATAGAGCAATGTGTGGTGGAGGTCAGGGGGGCATGACGCATTTTCATAAGCTGAGCCATCAAAGAATCCATAACAATATTGGCTAAGGCCCGGCTGCAGGTGAGCTTTGCATTATGTTTAAATTACTTTTAAAGCTCCTTTGATAGTTCTTGGGGTCACCTATTCAAAACAAAACAACAGGAAAGACATGACTGACGATGTGAATCATCACAATTAACCACAACCTAATACACTAATAAACAAATTCACTTGGTTTCTTGTGATTCCTTGTTATTTCATTGGTTTCCCAGCCCTAGTCTAAATTGAATATGTTTAAAGAAAATCATTGTGGTATTTTTTGTATTTTCAAAATGCAGGGTAAATCCTCAACGATCATCACAAACCGTTACCATTTGTACACTGTTGTGTGCTTAGTCATAGAGTGTATCTTGGGATAAGTGTTTCTAAAGGAGGTCTTTAACTTTGGCACAGTTCTGCTAACATTAGCAACTCTGCGAAAGCATGCATGTAGTGGCGGATAAGTTTCTCTCACATGTTCAACTCTGAGCTGAGGTGTAGCAAATCTGAAGGTATCACCGTTTCAGCTTAGCGTTCATGAGGAACACGCCTTTGCTTTTAGGCAGGAGATAAATGATTGAAATGAAAATGAAAGACCTGTAAAGTAATGTAAAGGTTCTTGGCATATCCCTAAAAGAGTTTTACCTTTTTCTTGTATTTTTTTTTACGTTGTTTGTGCAGTTTTACGTACCATAAATGTTCTGACCTCTTTTTAGCCCTCAGAATTATGCAGGCTGTTTTTAATAATGTGCTTTTAAGACTAAAACATATAAATGCTGTTCAAATTGGCTGTCCTGCGTCGTGCCTGGTTAGAAAATATATCTTAATGATTTCAAAGCGATAAGGTTGTACTACTCTAGGCTGAAGATGCAGATATGCGAAAAGGTGTTGGCCCCTTTATGGACTGTATGGTTTAGGGAGTGCATAGAACATTTTAACAGTGTTTATATATTACACTGTTTTATTATTTTTTTTAATTCCTCCCACATTTAATTAAAAACAATTGTTATTTACAGATGCCTCACAGCTCACACATAGTAGTCCTGCCCGAGCTGTGACATATACATTATTTCTCTAGAGTCAGATTACCAGATTACCAGATTCAATTACAGTAGCTGTCATCAAAGCCAAGCAGTCTTGCGAAAGGTCGACCCATTAGAATTGCTTTAAGTATTAGAGAGTGCATCAAGCACTCCTTGCTCTATCTTACAAAGAAGTTTGTACTGTGACAGTTTTGAGTGAGTTTGCCAGGCAAGAGAAAACTAAAATTCCACCGTAGCAAAAACATTGTTATATATCCAATATCAATGTATTCAATGTTAAATGTAATTGCAGTATTGCAATGTTTTGCAATATGCAATATGCATATGCCTTTTGAATAGTCACAGTTCCAAGGTAAGTGTTTTTGTGTAATTAATTAAGATCAACTAATGCAGTCAGGACTTTCACCCCATTACATTACCGATCAAAAGACTAAGCAGCTGAATGCAAGCCTAGTATCACTGTGTGCAATGCCAAGTATCAGCTGGATTGATGTAAAGCACACTTTGGTGCGTTATCTGTAGAGATGGGCTGTACTTCACCATCTAACAGTCTAATTCTAGTTAAGTTTCTACGTTTAAAGTTTGGTCGAGGAGGAATAATGGTACAAGGCTATGTTTCATGATATGGACTGGGCCCAGTGTGCAAAATTTCCAGTGACAATCGAGGTGTCTCCCCTTTCAAAATTGAACAAAGGTTGAAGGATCATGGGGTGGGGAGGTGACAAAATGAACGAGGGGGAGACAAGATAAGCATCTTTTGACTGGTGCAAGCACCCGTTTCAGTCATTTCACGTTTTCCAGAGATTTTCCTAAATTTTGCTTATGAGGTATTTGGGCCATCTCAAGAGTCAACCAAGAGTTCTTGAAACCCCGGCATTTAGTAAAGTGACCCTTAATAGTCATGAGCACACCACAGTGTGAAATTCTTTCTCTGCATTTAACCCATTCACCAAATTTAGCAGCGGGCTGCCAGCAACACGCCACCCGGGGAGCAATGTGTGGGAGTGGCACCTTGCTCAAGGGTACCTCAGTGTTCCTGGGATTCAAACCCACAACCTTCAGATCACAAGGTCTACTCCCTAACCACTAGGCCACCAGCTGCCCTACAAAATATTTCGCATCCCGGCTGAGCTCCTTCTTTTGAAAATCTTTGACGACATTCTAGAGATTCAGGTGCTTCCAGCTTTGTGGCATGGGTTTGGGAAAGGCTCTTTCATGGTTCAGCATAACAATACACTTGTGCAAAAATGAATGTAACCAAACAATGTTTTCGGGAGTTTCGCGTGGAAGAACTTCACTTGCCTAGACAGAGCTTGAACCCATCTAACCCCTTTGGGATAGACTGGAATTCCAAATGCCAGTCAGGTCTTATCACCTAACATCAGTGGCAGACTGGTGTTCTTATGGCAGAAGAGAAGTAAATCCCTACAGCCATGTCTAAACGTCTAATGAAAAAACAGCCTAGCAGAATGCAAGCTGTTACTGCAGCAAAGGGGACCAACTCTGTATTAATGGTGTCGGAATGAGCTTTTATACAGGCATATATGGATGCGATATTTGAGATGTAGAGGCTAAATAATAGAATGTAAACAGAAACAGAATGTTCCATCCAGAATGTAATGCAACTTAAACTACTCATGCCACACTTTAGACAATTAGGCTTTTTGAGGATCCTTTCAGACTCTTTAAAATCAGTAGCAGGTTTGCCAGCGTCCTGCCAGCCATCATTTTAAAGAGTGTAGGAGAGCCCTTAGTAACAAGACATCACTATGAATTCAGATTACAGAGCGGAGGGGAGTCAAATCAATAGTGCGTATATATATATATATATATATATATATATATATATGTGTGTGTGTGTGTGTGTGTGTGTGTGTGTGTGTGTATGTATTTCATGGTGAGGTGATTTATAACATCTACCCCAGCCAGGTTTTGGGAGATAGCAAGAGGCTGAGAAAGAGATGAGTTGCAAGTCTTTCTTGTTTCCTTATCCCTAGAGTACTGTTCGTGTTAGCATACAACTGTCCAAGGCTATTTGCTGAGGTGACTTATAACGGCTGGCTGGCTCTGTAAGAGGACACTTCTGCTGTGGCCATCAGCTCAGCAACATCAACGGCCAATGCTGGACCCATGAGGATTAACCTACCTTTCACCTATGGGCTTTGCATTTGACATATGTAAACTTGAAAAATCCGGGTTATCCAATACGCTCAGAACTTTAACCTTCAGAAGTTATTACTGTCGTTCCTCCATGCAATTTAAATTGAAATATGTAATAATATCATTGATTTTTTGGTCACCGCATATGTATTTCGTTTACTTTAGCTTTGAAAGGCGCAAGTGTGCACTTCAGACTTTTTCCCATTTGTTTCGATATCAACCGATGACAACAACATGGGAAAATATGAAGGCATTTCAAACAGTGGCAAGAAATCACAACTCCTAAATAAGTGTTTTTTTCTAGGAGTAACCTAAGTGCCTTATAGATGCTGACCAAGAATAATGCCTGCCAAAGCCTTATATATATATAAAGTATAGCAGATAATAATAATGTGACTGTGAATGAACACAAGTTCATTTGCCATTGCAAAATAAGAACATGGATCCAAAGCAAAATTTTCTTTCTTAAAACCTTAACACCTTATCAATAACCCTTGACTTGCCTGGCAAGTCTCATGCCAACAGACACGCTCCTCATTAAACCGACCGGCTCTTATTTTACCCATGTGAATGCATGGATCATCTGAGGTTTCACCACGCGACCACATTGGTCATGGACAGAATCCAAGATTGTACCTTGAACTGATGAAATCTCAACAAGCTCTTCCCTGATACATGACACCTAGTTGCCTTTTAAGGGCCACTCCATGTCAAACCTGGAACTTTACCATTACTCTTGCATCTTCATCCTTTCATATCCTTATCCCCCTTTATTTGCATGAAACACTTCCCCCCAGGGCTGAGTGAGCCCACGAACACACCTCCAAAGCAAGCTCTTCCACTTCGAACTGCTTCTTGGCCATGCGGTTCTGTCCAATGGCCTTGTGGTAGTAGATCACCATGACATCATACTTTTTCATCACGCCCTTGTAGTTTTTGTTGGTGAGTATATGGACGCGATCCTTGCCATCATACTCAGGGATCTCCAGACCTCTTTCTCCCCAGGACAGAATTCCAAAGGTGAGAAGAATTGCTGCAAGCCCCCAGCCCCACTTCATGTCCCCCAATTAAAAAAAAAAAAAAAAAAACGATAAAAAAAAATCTTCTTTGTTTTTGGGATTTGTTTTTTTTTTTCTTCAGTTTTTACTTTGTTCCTAACGGCAGGTTACCAAAACAGTTAGGAACAAGGTCCAGTTCGTGTGCCCGCCACCCAGAAAAGAGCAGGACTGACAGTTCACGCCTACTTTTAAACCCACACATACACACCCAGACACTTGCTGGTGACTTGCAGGGGCGGGTCCCCCTATGAAGCAAAGCTGTTGGAGTAAACATGGGGCTGTTTAGACAATGAGGACATGAAGAGTAAAAAATAAAAAGCCACTGACTAGTGATTGGACAATCAGGAGAGGGGAAGGTGGGGCCAGTTCTGGGTAGGACCGATTCTGACAGCACCTGTTGGAAGCTGCAGAAGCATAGTGGAAGCAGTTACTTTCGCTCAGATAGAGAGACATACATTTGAGCTAAAGAGAGAGAGAGAGGATGAGATTCCATTGCCATATTAAGTTCTGAAGAGGGCTTTGACCCTTACTAAAAATAATTTGGACCATGAAACCAAAGCACCCTGCATTCGTGCTACAGTAAAGTGTCACATTTGGCTCGGGTCCCTCTGGAACAGGCCGGGTGTCATCACAGCGAAGAAAAGTGACATACACACACTTAAAAATAATAGTTCCCAAATGGTTTCTGGTGGTTCTTTGAACATTAAAAAAGTGGACAAAACTAAAGTTCCTTACAGTGGTGGTTCTCAGACCACTCCTTCATGACGTTCAGAAGGAGTGTATCACTCCTAAACTTCTAAGAATGTGCAATGATCTTATGAATAAGAGAACAGGTGAACCATGCATCTGGCCCAGTATCTCGTTCACTACTGGAGGCCATGGTTATGTGAGACTTCATTTTACCTATGACTTGTACAATTCATGGCTTTTCTACCGAAGACTTATATTCGGACTGTGCTCTAAGGCCCAGTGGGTGAAACACTTGCCTGTGAACCTGATGGCCACAAAGTTGCAGGTTCAAACCCCCACTTCTACCATCACATCCTTGAGCAAGACACTTAACACTCAGTTGCTCCAGGGGGACTGTCCCTGGAACTAATGATTGTAATGCCGCTTTACTTACTCCTAGAAATACCGTGTATCTTTTCCTTCAGAAATGTATGTGTTTGTTAGAGAGAAACGAAGAAAGACTACTCAGTTTTTAAAATCGTACCTATTTTGGATTTGCCAAAGACACTCACATTACAAAGTTGAGGCCCTGTCAGATATCATTTAACAGAGTGAAACCGGAAACTGGAGTTATTAATAAAGTTTGCCATCTGATCTCTAGTCCTTTATTCTGTTTGTTGACTCAAACAGACCGTGGCATTTGGAGAGGTCGGAAAGGAAAAGGCTGCATTTACTAAGTTAGCCTGCTTCTGCACTTCTAGGAGGTGAACCTTCAAATGCATAGGCTTTTTACCATTTGTCCCTCCCTGGTGTTGTTAGCAACCCTTCCCTGGTGTCTAGTTAAAGGCCACCTGTAATCTTCGATCATGGTGTAAAATGGTCAAACATTTGATTGACCATGACAAAATCATTCAACAAAATAGATTTGTACTGAAGGACTAAGTAATCATCAGTGCAAAAACTAGTTCACACCTTCAGCAGAATGGAGGATGGAGCTTGGCACTTTTAAATAAAATGGAGTTGCATAATCTCAGAGACCTTTTCAAGACACCCTGGTGGAATTCGCTTTCATTAAAGCAGTTCTCTTCAGCAAACAATCAAACAGCTTGCCCATGAAAATGTCCTTTGCTTTGGCAAGCTTTGTCTTTCAATTTCTGTACCATTAAGATCAGAACAACACATACGACTAAACCGTGTCCTTCAAAGTTCTGAGACACTTGCTGGTTCGCTTTTTGTGGTGGCCATTTATAGTAAAATGGCATTATTTTACCTTTGTGGAAATTGGGATCATTGTGATTTTCTGACTGTCGAATGATAAAAGAAAAAGACGAAAACAAAGAACATTCTGAAAAATGAAACCCTTACTAAACATGTTTTCAACAACGCAACAAATGAAATGGGATATCTTGGATCAACATCACCTTTTCATAATGGAGAAGCATTTAAAATATCAACACTGAAATAACTTACCAGATAGACTCTTTGTATTGGGACGCCTGACCATTATACCGACAGGGACTTCAATGACATTGCACTCAAATACGCAAATGAAGTGGGTCCCCAATGTAACAGCTTCCACTTTCCTTCGAAGTCTTTGAAGATTTTGGAGTGTTTCTGTGGGAATTTGTGCCCATTCATTCTGTGGAGCATTTATGAGGTCAGGCACTAATGAGAAGGCCTGGCTCACAATCTCTGTTCCAGTTCATCCCAAAGGTGTTGGATGGGGTTGAGGGTGTTCCACACTGAACTCATCCGACCATGTCTGTGTGGAGCTCGCTTTGTGCATTGGGGCACTATCATGTTGGAATAGAAAAGGTTCTTCCCCTGTGTCCACGAAGTTGGAGATATGGTCCAAAATGTCTTGGTCTGTTGAAGCATTAAGATTGCTCTTCACTGGAGGTAAGTGGCCATCTGAATTCAGTAATTAAGAGGTGTGTCCCAATACATTTGTCCATATAGTGGATCACCATTCAGTCTACTACAGGGGCCGGCCATGATTTAAAGAGCCTTTCCCTCAATTCGAGCCATAAATATCAAAACACAAAATTAGTCAAACCCATTGGTTGATTCCTCTGTCCCGTCCTAATTATGCTGTCTAAATATGTGACTTGACAGAACTGTACTCAGCATCTGAAGGCCAAAGCAATGGAAGCTCATTAGCCATATATAGTCATTAGCCATACCTACCAAGATACCATAGATTAATAATATGATTTTATAATTTTCCACAAGGTGTTTAAAGAGTTTGTCTGTTGTTTCCAACCAAAAACAACGTAAATACAGACATGATTCTACTGACTATAAATCAACTAAAAATGGCATATTTTAAAGCGCAGAAGTAACTCTCAGAAAGCATAGAAGGCCCTGAGTGTTCGTCTGTGGTCTGCTAACATCCAGTATCAAGACTGAGGCCACTTTAGCATTTCAGCATGGAATCGTGCTCATTGCTGAAAAGTAACCATTCAGAAGTAAAAAGAAATAAAATGCTTAATGTTTCTGTATTGCGCATGTAAATTATTTAATTGCTGTTGGGGTATTCTTTTTTTCTGCTAGCTTCTGTCTTTGGCTTCTAGTGAATGGTGAACTAGCAATGCATCATATCATGCCAGTGCAGCATCAGTACATGGCCATGCTAGAAGTAGCTTCCTTCCACAGGAGGACTGCAGGTGTGTCCTAAAGTTTACACATGTACTGAAACACACTCCCTTCATTAGAAGTGCCCTCCACAAGTGCAAGTGTGATTTCATTTGGAGTGGCACCCCCTACTGTAGGGTTAGTGAAAGGCTGAGAGCATTCGTTGGGGAACGGGACTTGTTGTTTAGAGGGCGTGTATTATCCAGCTCCACACTGTAGCGGGGAGAAAGCCCACGGCCTCCACTGTCTTACTGGCCTTTATGTTGCTGTGTTTTTGCATTGCTTGTTGTTGTGTGAAGTTTAGACCGTGTGCGTGAGTGGGTGAGTGTGTGGGTGGGTTTTCTTGTGCACAGCATTTTACCGTTTCCATGTGGTCTTATCTTCTGTTCATGAGGAACACTTCAAGGTACATATACATCAGCTGTGGATTATGCATCCAGGACTGGAGCCAACAGCACCACAGCAACATGGTGAAAATGTGACACCTCTGACTGCAAGCGCTAATAAGACTAAGAGAGAGAGAGAGAAAGAGAGAGAGAGAGAGAGAGAGAGAGAAAGAGAGAGAGAGAGAGAGAAAGAGAGAGAGAGAGAGAGAGAGAGAGAGAGAGAAAAGCTTATTAAATGAATCAGTAGTCACGACCGTGATGATGCTTTTGAACTCCTGGGGCTCTTTAGATGGTCTGCATAGTTAAAAGGTTGGTGCTCATCAACCCTGCAGGATCTGGTGCACAAAAAATATTTAGTACCTTTTTATTACAGTTATTTAATTGAGCAAAAGTTCTGTTCATGTTTTTAACTAACACTAAATGATAGAACCGTTACAGATTTTATGAACCTTTGGTGGAACATTAAAAAGGACCAAATCCTCCATTAGTCTTTTGTATTGTTTTCAAGCACTACATTTTGCACACAGGGTACCTCACCTTTTATAAAGCTTGCATGGCTTTTCATGCGGAGCACTCCAGGTGGCCGTCTGGCATCACAGAATTAGCAGTTAGTGCTCTCCAAACAAATGAGCCCAGTGGCGATGCATTAGCAGCGGTTCGAACAGATGTAGTGGTAGCACTTGCTAGCCCTCACCTTCCCAGTGGTGATGGTATTGGGTTAGTCCTAGTGGATGGAAGTGAATGACAATACAATGAGAATGAAACACTCAATAACTTCATCATGGAACGGGCGAGGCTAACCATTATAACTCAGAGTGTACTAGTTAAATCTGATTTCAACAAATAAAAATGGTGTAAAACAGTCTAAAACCGGTGTTTGTTCTCCTGCACGCTCGCCGTTCGCCGCTCTTTCTTAACCGCTCTTTGGACCCCCTCCCTCTGTGCGTTTTCCCCACCCACTTGTGGGCGAAAACTATCCTGAAAGTTCCCCCTGGTTGAAAAATCTTGTGTTGTTTTTTGTTTCTAAAACTTTTTTGTTCTTTATAGGCGTTTATGTGTGACGCCATTTTTTTTAAACCCCAGCAGCGGTTATTATTATGACATGTTTTTTAAATGGCAATAACTTTGGTTGCACGTGATATAGGAACACCAAACAAAGCTCTGACACCTCAAGCATTAACGCAAACAAGTTCCATATAAGGAGTTGTTTGGCTGTATGATGACAATATGCCATTTGTTGTGCTGCCACTTGTGTTCTAAGGGCGAAACTGCTGTAGGCTGAGTAGAAAGGCATCGCATAACAACGGCGGTGTTGTGACCTACTAACACTATATTGTATTATTATGTCTAATAACACCTGGAAAATGCTTGAAGCAGACCCCAAACATTCAAAAAGCGAAGCAGCATAACTAGTGAGTTACAGGCTACTTAAGGTTCTTTCAAATAATGCTGAGGCCTTTTACTGTCACAGGAGCATGGGGCTAATGTTGTGCCCATTGCAAAAACATCATGATGATGACTGCTTTAGATGGTCTCTGTTTTGATCCAGAACTCTCTGTGAACTGTACAGGAATAATCCGGCTGGTATCTGTGTCAGGGGTTTGGAGTGTAGCCTTACCCCTTGGCTGGGGTGGTTAGGCTTGCTCTGCACCTGGCAGTAGACAAAAGCTTTACAATGCATATTTTTCAGGAGAATGCAAGCTTCAGCAAAACACGGTCTGACCCTCAGGAGCGTCCCAACTGTTCACGCACTCTGACCTTGCAGCAGGTCTGAGGCCACTGCCAACAGGGATGACTGACTGGTGTTTAGAATTACAATTCAATACGTTCTTTATATGTATAATGCTTTATTGATGCATGTACTCACAGATAGGAAACTTAAGCTATGTTAAACACACAACATGTGATGGTGGAGGCCTAGTGGTTAGGATGCTTGCCTCTGGACCAAGAGGTCATGGGTTCAAGTCCTACCTTCAGCATACCACCACTGGGTCCCTAAACAAAACCCTTAATCCCAAGTTGCTCCAGGGAGACTGTCCCCTGTAGTTAAGGAATGGAAGTCGCTTTGGATAAAAGTATCTGCTAAATGCCATAAACGTAAATGGTAGTAGCCTAGTGGGTGAAACACTTGCCTGTGAGCCCGATGACCACAAAGTTGCAGGTTCAAATCCCCCCTTTCTACCACTATGTCCTTCGGCAAGACACTTAACCCTCAGTCAGTCCAGGGCGACTGTCACTGTAACTAAGTCGCTCTGGATAAGGGTGTCTTCTAAATGCCCCTTAACCTTTTGACATTAAGGGTATTAACGGTGGAGTTTGTCCCCTTTTGCAGCAGTAGCAGCTTCTACGCTTCTGAGAAGACTTTGCACCAGATGTTGGAATATTGTTATGAAGATACGATTTCACCACAAACCCCACACCAATTCATTCCAGATAGCTTCCAAAGTATGTCTAGGATCTTTCTGGTAGTGTAAGAGTGTTCTCAGCATGCATGAAACTGATGATGCCTCCAATGTTCAGGTAATAAGTGCATTAAAGTGCAATAAGTGTATTAAAGCAGGGGATCTCAAACTTTTTTTTCTCCACTCTCCAACTCTCCAAACACATTAGACACACTAGGTAAATATGTCGCTGTTAAAATGGTCGTAGTTGGTTGTCATCCAAAATAAGCAGATGATTTAGTATTCAAGCGTAAGTTAAGAATCTGCAATAAGACAATATTTATTGGTATCATAATGAATTACGTACATTGCAATAGGCTTCTCTGAATGTATGGTGGATTTTGTCGGCACTTTTCTGAGCACTGACAAGCTACATGTTTCAGTAAAACACTAGTTCAATTGAAATTGAATAAATTGTGATGGTTTTTCCCATTTTTCACATATACTTATAGGTGAAAATAGTAACATATTACTTTTTTGTTCAAGGTTCAGGGTTATTTTATTGGAATCAGCAGCTGTGAAGACATTCACTACCAGTCCAAAGTTCGGACACACCTGCGCATTCAATGTTTTTTCTTTGTTTTTATTATTTTCTACCCTGAAGATTAATATTGAAAACAAACAAAATGATGAAGGAACACATGGGATTATGCAGTAAACAAAAAAACAAACCAGAATATGTTTTGTAGTAAGGTAATGATGGACTGTTGTTTTTTTTTACTTAGTTAAGTGGTTCTTGCCATAATGTGCAGTAGAATTGTAGTGGAATAGGATCACTAACTGTGTACCAACCCGACCATCACAACTGATGATCCCAAACACATTAAGAAGGCAAGAAATTCCACTAATAACTCTTGACGAAGAACAGCTGTTAATTAAATACCATTCCAGGTCGATTCCTCATGAATCTGATTGAGAAAATACCAAGAGTGTGCAAAGCTGTCATCAGAGCAATAGGTGATGTTTTCAATGATAATCTACAATGTAGCCGATAATAAAAACAAAGGAAATTGTTGAATGAGAAGGTGTGTGATTAGGAGCATGGTGCAACATACAGCAACATTCAGCATTCAACAGATTGCAAGTTACAACAGAGACATTAAACAACACAATAAATAGACAACAATTGTAATGGTAGTGTATGTAACAGTATAGTGTGGACACTATGTAAACCTTCCAGAATGATTAGTATTGCACCATAAGTATGATTATGGCACAGGAGGCAGCATATAGCAGCATTGAACAAAGTGCCAGGAATGACTGAAACAATACAATGTCATGTAACATAAAAGTGGGAAGTGCATGTAAACTTTCCAGAATGAGAAATAATACACCATATGTACAGCTGTGGGAAAAAAATAAGAGACCACTGCAATTTATTTTTAAATCAGCATCTCTATGTTAAATTCCTGCACAAGCACCTCATTCTGCTTTATGAGGTACTGATTAGGTGATTCTGAAACAAATCTTATTTCATGAGGAAAAGTATAAAAAACACTGCTGTAATCAACACTCTCCTTTCGCAATGAGACCAGTTGGCTGGCAAAACACGACTAGAAGTACGTCAAAGGTAATTATTGCCATTTGCTTTAAGAGTGAACAAGAGATTTGATTTCTTTGAATTTTTCAGGTTCTGTAAACACTGCATCATTTCTCTTATTTTGATGCATTATCATTTCCTTGAAAATTATGCTTTAAAGAACAATATTTTTATTTGGAAATCAGGAGAAATATGGTCAGCAGTTCTTCAAACTAAGGCAAAGCTGTTCAATACTTGCACCTTTAAAACATAAACATGAGAAACTGAACATTTTTGCAGTGGCCTTATATTTTTCCGGAGCTGTATATTATTGCATAGCAGACTGTTTGCCGCCCAGGACCACATTGATTAAGTGAAAATTATGGCTCATCAAGTCGGGTAACAGGGCATAAACATGGCTGTAGTGACAGGAAACAGAGCTGAAAAGTATGATATGATAGGTACATACATATAAAGTGAGGTAGTTCACTGGAATGTATTTGGCTGAACAGGGACCAGACTTTATGCGCAAGGTTGTTGACGTAACGTTCTAAAAAATGACTAATTAAGTCAGGTTTCCCCTGTCTATGTGTCACAGACTCCTGGGGATCTTCTGTATCAGTTCATGTCAATCTGCACCACACCCTGCAATGCATCAGGTCCAGAATTTCCACTCTTTCAGTAAGCGAAGTCAGAATAAAACCACCCACGCAGTTAGGCTGCCTGTCTTCATCTGCTTTACTTCTACTCAAGCAGATTTTCTTGAAAATAACTGTGGCTCTACTTGGAGTTTTGCAGCTTTCTGCCACTAACAGATGGTGAAACATAAAAAAAACAAAACAAGGAAAGCATTTTACTTCTGTTCGACATCAAAGTAGCTATGCAACTGACCGTGTGGTGCTCTAGTGACTGAGGCCACACTGCAGGAGGTATTTGACCTTGGCCAAAGAGCAGCAGGACACGCTGGGCCTTGTTGATGTCTGAAATGTCTCACAGTGTCTGGCGTTCGTCCTCACTCACACTCCGTCGCTCTGTGAGATCGTTGCGGAGAGACACATACACACGTTCGCCCACCACCCATATGGGAGCCAAATGGGCTCTAAGAGACACTCAGAGTGCTTGATGCTTGAGCCCTAGACAAGCTGTTGGCAGACAGCAGTGCCAAGGACAAGATAGGGAGGAGGGTGCGGCACCAACAAGCTGGAGAGAGCTGCTGCTCCCATACTTTCAGAACTTTTTACGTGCTAGTACATATGGGGTGCCATTTGTAAAAACAGCTTCACTTTTTTTCATCATTTAGCGCAATGTTCACACAATTTTCACACATTTAGAGCTAAATGTGTTATTTTTGGGACATTTTTTTTTTGCTGCATAATTGTTAAATGTTAATTTAAGTAGTAAATAATAGTAATAATTTAAACAGTAAATCTAAATTTAAATGTTAAATCTAAGTCTACATGTTAAATGTTAAATCTAAATGTTAAATCTAAATCTAAATCTTAAATCTAACGGCGTGAGATATGCTAATTGGCCACGCCCCGTGATTACAATTGGCTGGTACTTAGCAGGGGGCGGGACTGCGTGCTGTGATCTCCCCTCACCAACATGGAGGATTTGCCTTAAATGATCTTAAATCTAAA
>JBBPCX010000088.1:404243-435433 GCA_037974365.1 Hydrocynus forskahlii | reverse complement strand
TGTGTGTGTGTGTGTGTATGTGCAGTAACACTCGGATCTTTTTGAATCCCAGGACTGCTACTGAGGCACCTTGAGTAAGGTACCGGCCCCACACACTGCTCCCCAGGCACTGTGTTCCTGGCTGCCCACTGCTTCGCTTGATGAATGGGTTAAATGCAGAGAACGAATTACATGCTGTTCACGCTGTGCACTGTGTTGTGTTCAGGCATGACAAATGGTCACTTTACTCTAGAAATAATTCTACTTGTAAAATTCCTAAAGTAATTCTACTAAAATCCTACTTTTAAAGAAACTTTCCCTGATGACGCTGAGTAAACAGATGTTCAAGTCATTAACAAAATAAGTGTTTATTATGCCAGCATATTTGGCCACGGTTGAGTCAAGTTAGCATGCTGAGAAAAACAGCGGTCACTAACTAGCAGTCGAGATGATGTAATCAGTAGATTCTGTATTTTAAATGAGCTGTACTCCATCTGTAGCACCTTAGCAGAGGTGAATGCTCTGTGTAGTCAAAGGAGGAGTGTTTTGCAGATAAAGAGAATTATATTTCAAAGCCATGTCCTTTTTCCAGGACTTTTTATACTCTTAAAAATAACAGTGCTAAAAAGGGTTCTCTCAGGGTCCCTAAAAAACAGTTTGATGGGTGGTCCTAACAAGAATCAATTTTAGAATCAAGATGTGAGCGTGAAAAACCTTTTGAGAAGGTTTACAAACCTCCACGTGTTGCAGAGGTATATGTTTTTAGTACCATACGTCAAGAACCAAGTCTTCACAGTTTCAAAATTTCCTGCTGGTGGGACTAATAAAGGTTTATCTTATCTTAATGTCCCTGGTCATACTAATCAGAATGCACCATATTTAAAAAAAAAAACTCCTGTAATATAATATAATATAAAACCTTAATATAATACTCTGGAAAATACAAGGTGGGACATAGAAATAGACTAGTTCTGCAAGGGAAAACTATCATATTTTGTAGATAATTCTAGAGCGAAGCAGCCCACTTTGCACTGTACAATTTGCCGTTTTTCCGAGAGACAAATGCGCGTCCTGGTAATATCGCTTAATAGCGCTCTGTGTATGTGAATAGCACAAAGCCCAGACATCATTGGTTACCTATCCTGATAATGTCACGGGTTCTGGAGAAGTCCTTTCTCAGAGACATTCAAAGGCGTGTTATTTTTTGTTTTTTGTTTTTAACTCACCCACATTATTTTCCATTTAGCAGAAGGCATGACTCATTGGCAGCCTCGAATGTTTATGTGTAGAAAACGCTGGCGTGAGTGAGAGCATGTCTGTGTACACGGCCGCATATTTATTTTTGCCTGATGATGTCAGCCTCTGTGCGCTCTCGGTTCCTTTCAGCCCTTCAAACCGTTCACTGTTTTCTCTCTCGATCTCTCCTTCTCTCGCCCTCCCTCACATTCGGCACCGTGAGTCTTTTCGCGGGGCGAGGCGGGAAACTTCGCTGGGGGTTACACTCTTGCCCTGTTGCTAGGTTACAGTCTCGAGGCTGAAAGGCAAGCTGGGGCTGGTTGTCATGGCGACCTCAGCCATGTGGAGGGCGAATGGCGCTCGGGTGGTCGCGGCTAGGGTGGGTTTTACACACACACACACATACACACACTACGAGCATGCACATGTATCCACACGCGTACTCGCGTCAACCCATCTCGTTCCTGTTCTTGTCTTATGTTGACTCATCAGTTAAGTTGCCAAAGATATATATATATATATATGTACTGGGGGCGAAGGCGGGGAGAGGGGGGGGTAATCATGAATGTTTATTATCTAGTCCATTTACGATTTTAAGTCAAATTGTGCTCTCTTCAGCTGCCACCTTTTGTCTTCGCTTGGACAAGCGTTGCAGAATTCAAAAAGCCCATTTAACAGAACGAGAAACTGTTGGCAAGTTCTTGTCGAAATGCTCATGTTTAGAGTGCATGCTCACTTTCAATCAGTGCTTGATTTGTGTGCTTGTCGGAGGGTTACCATATTGTCCTTTCCATCCCAGTGCCAGTCAGCCATAATGACCTAATGAATCAGTAGGGCAACAGAAAAATTATTTAGTACGTGTGAAAAAAGCTGCTACACTTTCCCATTAGGTTGAAAGGACACATTGCTGATTCAGTCTGGTTAACTCATTTGGATTCGAATAATTAAATGAACACTGAAGACGCAAATATGGCTGCCATATGCAGAGAAGAAAGATATACATGGTTCATTTCGCTCTTAAATGATCAGTCCGCACAGTCCTGACAGATTTGAACAAATATGATGCCGTTTAATCATCACCTTCATCAGTGCACTTTTACTGCCCTCGGAGAATGTGAAGCTGATGAATTTGGATCATTCTCGGAGCATCAGGCTGATGAATAGGATGCAGATTGGCTTTGATGCACACTTGATGATACTGAGCCTTGCTCATGGATCCCACAGTGCCATCTGTGATGAGAGCAGCTTTACTATGGAGTTGAGTGGGCTTCGTCTAATTGATTGTGGGCGCCACACAAGAAGGCAGAAGGCTTCATCCAGGTGGTATTTTGATTTACAGGCATGGCTTACAACCAGTAATCAACAAATTCCATTGCTTTGCAGCGTTGCTACATAGAGACCTAGAAACCAAGGCTATTGTACTCCAGGCTACTTTTTGCTCATTTGGCCAAGATTTGGCTGCAGTAGTCATCAGTCGATAAACACTCTGCATTGGCCGTACTTGACTAGTGGCATTCTGAATAGCAGGAGAAAAACATAACCTACTCATATTTGTTTTCATTGATTCATTCCAATGTATGGAACTTGACACACCAGGGAGCAATCATCTGAATGCCAGTGGTTGAATCGAATGTTTGCAACTTGGTATTTAACCCAATTATAGTAGAGCAGCCAAGTCATGTTTGGTGTTTGAATTTTGCTTCTTTAGTTTCGCACTGAAATAATGGAGGCTTAGGCTTCATATCCACATGAACTGCCCTAATAATATGCTAACTGGGTTGGAGAGGCAAAATTAAGCCGAAGAGTGACATTTGTGATCTTACATCTTGACGCACACCATTCCTTAACTGATAGAACAAGCTAAAAGAATTTCAGTGAGAACGTGCAAAATAAACTAAACAAAATAAGCAAACCTATATCTGCCTATTAAAACTTCAGCTCTCCCTGTTTATATGTGTGCATATGCTTAATATATCCATCCATTTTTATAAACACAGATTTAGCCTGGCTGCACATTCTGACATCAAGAACTGTTGCCCCTAAATGAGAAAAAAAAACAACACATGAAATCTAATCTGACTGATCCAAATAAGACGCCCCTCGTGAGATTCCAGTTTAAACAAGATGTGAAACCAGTACCACCTACAAATATGGCTTTTTCCTGCTCAGACTCCAGAAGGTTTATTCTGCTCAAAACATATTTGAGCAAGGCCTTGGAGCCACAAGTTTGGATTATGTTAACAGCATGCCGAGAATCACCATACATTTGTTTTCTCTGCAAAATTGTATTCTCTACAACATCCAAAACTTTTTTCGTCCATCCAACCCCTTATCCTTACCCAGTGTTTGCAGGGGCTGCTGGAGCCCCTTGGCCATAGGATAGAAGGTGGGGAAACACCTTGGCCAGTCTGTCGCAGAGCTCCCAACCTGCTGAATCTGGATAAGCGGAATCCCTTTATTGGCTGCCCTAAACTTGGCTCCTCTCCTGAATCAAACAGTGTGGACCTAGCGGACCTCACCGCACAAGAATGGGACTCTAGTGTGCAGATTAAAAACTGTTTAAGGTCATGAAGACAAGAAGCAAGAAAGCAGAAGAATATGCAGGTTTGGATTTGTTAAAAGTGAGAGGCAGAGGCTCCTGGGTGGTGCAACTATCTAAGCATTGGCCCTGTCGTTGAGAAATCATGAGTTTCATAGCTCAGAGTCCGGGAGGCCACAACAGGCTTTGCACTCTCTGGGTGGGTTGGATGGCCTCTCTCCCGCTTAGCATGGGCTTCTGTAACAACGGATGTAACAGAACTGGCGGTTAGCATTCTCCAAGCTTGTCACGCTGTCCAGTGACGCTGGTGGGAGTTCAAAAAGGTGCAGTGACTGGCTTCATGTGACTTGGGAGGAAGCATGTGCTAGCCTGGGGGGGGGGTTCTAGTTAGTGGGTAGAACAGGACGTAACTACATTGGGAAGAAGATTGGAAAAAAGTGCAAACTTTAAATGGGAGGCAGGCTATGAGGATCCATCACCTTTGGGCAAATATTTCAATCTTTACTCTGCTAGCCACATAGGCCTTGGAGTTTCAGTGCAGAAGTAAAGCAGCAGCTACCAAAAATGTCCTTTCATACCCACTGCATTTGTGGCATAAAGGAAAAACGACGCAAATTTGACTGAATTGTAGCTTTGCGAGATGTAATTGGCCTAAAGTCAAGCCTATTAACCTTTGCATATTCTAGTTAAAAACACAGTTTTTTTTATATGGCCATCTGTCACACTGCTCACAAAATATAATCGCACATACTTTCAGGCCTTGTTTGTTTCTTTGTTTGTGTGTATGTGTGTTGTCCGTGGCAAGAACATCACACTAAGAGGGGAAGTTGTTGGAGAATAGCCAGAGAAAAGCTCAACGAATCTGCACCCACGAAAAGAGCAGTGGGTGTTTGTGTGTGTGTGTGTGTGTGTGTGTGTGTGTGTGTGTGTGCATGTGTGTGTTAAAGGGGTAACTGTACTAAAAGAGCAGTCTATAGTGTGAGGGGCTCCTGGCCAGACCCTACAAAAAGGAAGAGTTAAGAGTTTAGTCACGGGGAAGAGGAACAGGCCCCGATTCTCCACACACACACACACACACACACACACACACACACACACATACCAGACACAAAATGGTATGCCCAGACTCAGTACAGCTCTGACACTTCTCACACACAAATACACTCTCTCTCTCACACACACACACAAGGGAGAGAGCGGGAGACGGAGCAGGAGGACAAAAGCGGGCTTAAATAAGCTGCACAAACGAAAAGAGCAGTGGGTGTCTGTGTGTGTGTGTGTGTGTGTGTGTGTGTGTGTGTGTGTGTGTGTGTGTGTGTAGCTGATATAGGCAATAGAGGGCAATGTCAGGCTCTTCCCAGAGAAGTGTGACAGACACAGAAGAAAGTGTGTGCAATAATAATTATTATTATAATAATTCTAATCATAATGAGGGATGGGATTTTCAGCCATTCTTCTATTGTAATTTTCCCAAGATGAAAGAAAAGGTTAAAGCAAATCAATCAATCAATAAATAAATAATATATGGCTATAGATGTTTTAAGGTGATAGTGCCGGTTGTTGGAGGTAATAAAATGAATAACACAAAAATAAGCAGTGTGCAAAACCAGCAGAAGGAAGTCAACGGGTTTTGTAACTTCATGTGTAAACTCCAGAAAGCACTTTTTACACAAGTTTACACTAATGCAATATGGGGGACGCTGATGATATGTCAACATGTTAATTTGTCAAAGAAATAAAGCCCCATCGTCTCAGTCACTCCCTTGATAATGTGCTATTGGCAATGCATTCACTCTTAGACACTCGTGTTTCATAGTAGCAAAGTATAAAATAATACATTTACTTACCAGCAAACAGAAGTGAATATTTCTCAGTTCTATTATAAACTTGTCCCTCTTCCCTTAATGCGAAATATCAAATACCTGAATAGTCATAGTGTTCGGATACCTTCACCTCAAATGGTTAAATGAGTGGTCAAGCACTCAAATCGTGACCCTTTTATTGCACTGTATTAAGCCCAGAACCAGACCACTAAAAGTAGGGATGCACTGATACTGACACTGTAGACCAATGATATTTCTGTTATGATATCTTCTGATTCGAATATCAATATCTGTGACTTCCTTCCAAGCATGTACAGACGCAAGTGTTTTCCTATTACAGATATATTGAAGTCCTCATCACTCCCACTCTCCAAACTCATCCCAAGACCTCCGCAAACCATAAACTTTTACAAAATGTAGAATTTGAGTGAGTATTATGGATAGAAATAAGATTTATTTTTGCTATAAAATTAATAGAAGACAATTAGCCCAGAAGCCCAGCATCACCTAAACATTCTGTAATTGTAATTAAGTACAGTCAATGTACTTTTCCTAATCACAACAACAAATACGTCACTTAAATAAAGTGAAATGTGTTTAACGTCTTCAAGATAGATAAAATAGCAATCATGTTACATCATGTCCGCCGTGAGTGTACTTAATGACGTATTTACATTACCAGCTTAGGTACATCATCACTTCATACTTTTTACCTTGTAAACAGAGTAAGTGAACAGTTAGTGGCAAACAGGATAAACTCATGAAATCATCTTTAAAATATCATCTATACATTCAGTGTAAAACAAATGATAAAAGATGACCATTCGATCATAGTGGGATTGGATCATAGTATCCAATCAGTCTACCAACTGATTTCATTTACATGATCAGTAATTCAGTAATATAATAAAAAAATCAGTACATAAGAGGGTCAAGTATCATAATCTTTTCACCCCAAATATTGCACTTCTACGTTATGTATCCTGCTCCCAACAAAACTGGGACAATTTACACTGTCTTTCATATACCCAGGGTCACAGAAGCAACTCATGAAAACGATTAGCAGATTTGGAAGGAAAGAGGAGGAGGAATGCTGCCTTGAAGTCGGAGGATTTAAAAGAACATTTCTGTCATTATATTGGCCTTTCATCATGAACACTGGAAGCTTCCTGTGTATTGTTTCAATGAGCAATGAGGGACAGAAAAAGATAACAAGGGAAGAAAGGAAGAAAGCACTCCATTCACAAAGTAATTGGCAATCCACTTCATGGAAGATTTCGTTTCGCTTTCTTGTTCTATCTCCGCACACGCCTCGTCACCTGTGTGTAATGCAGGGTGGCCACGCTGCTCTTTCAGAGTCCACTCAGCTGCGCCTGAACAGAGTATGCCTCGGCACGACTGAAAAGATTAACTGTGACATTTATGGAAACGAGCGCAAGTGGGAGGGTTTATAATCTGAGCAGCAGTGCCTGGAGAGCACAGACTCCCAATTATTGGAGCACTCGGCTCTATGAAACCCCTACAACACCTTTTATGTAGCATAGCACTTAAGCCTGACCCATCAGTGAGCCCTGCTTTACCTCCGCCTGCAAATTTAAGTGTAAAGAGCCCATTTGTCACCCTTGCTTTTCAGTGTTTCATTAAAACCCAGGTGAAGCGATCAATAGAGGTCAGCCATGGGACACCGCTCAGTCCAAACTCGGCTGCCAAAATAGGCCACTGTGAATTCCTTTTGTGATGTCACAAAAACAGTCACCCTATTCAGCTCAGCCTCATCTATTCCTGCTGAAGTTAAAAGGAGTGTTTCAGCCTGGTTTCTTTTTGAATAAGGCCGCCCAGTCGGAGGAGAGATCAATTGCAAATAGCACTATTAAACATTTAACTTGGCATGGGATAAAGAAAGGTAGAAAAAAGTTAATGGAAACATTTTTAGTACAGTAAACCATACAGAACCTCACTTGTTTGGTGAAAACGTGCTATACGGGCTCTTTAATGTTGCTATACGTGCTAACGTGCTATACGGGCTCTTGTTTTGTTGAGGCTGTTGAGGGTTCTTTTGACTGGAAAATCGTGAGCTATTTCAACAGAGGTACATGACTACTGAGGTTAACATCTATTATCACCAAAATAAAATGCGACAAATCTGCATTTTGGTTCTTTCGCCGTGATTTACACACATTACTTAAATTACTTACTTAAAAAAAAAAGAGATAATTTCATCACTGAGCTCGATGAATTTGAAATCACAGGGATGTTCGGGACATACCAGTTTACTGGTAACCATGTACTGGTGTTTATACCCGTCTACAGAGCCCAGTTTATCTGTTAATCTCGCATTTGAACTGGAAAGCTTTAAATCCTTCCTGTAGTCACATAGTGCTGAATGCAAGGCAATCTGGCCCTCTACTGGGTGGTGCCTGTAGCTGCAGGTCTGGTATTTAGGTCAGTCACAGCTAAATCCTCAATATGACTGGTTTATATACAGCCTGTGACTGGCAGACAATAGCAGATGAACTGCAGTGAGAAAAGCTTTACTTGCACTGAGCCGTGTGTGTGTGTGTGTGTGTGTGTGTCCTTGAACAGTACTTTGTGTTACATGGCTTTGTATGCCTGCTTGTTATTCATTGAAAGAGGTTGCTGTGGTCAAGGACTCTTACTCTGATTGGTGCAAAATAGAGATAATTTGCATTTTGTGTAGAAATACCTTGGATTAACACATACCTACCTGTTTGACTACAGGCCACGTTCATGCTTTCATTCACAACCTCATTTAGTTCACGGAACTGGAATTTGACAATAGCTATTTTAGCAACTTGGTTTGATCTGTTTGTAGAATCCTTTATATTAGTCTTACGACAAGCTCAGAGAACAAATGGCTCACAAATGGACATTTAAGGACTGATGCAGATCAGTCTGTCACCATACCAAGTGTTTGCTTATGTCTTTCATCCACTTTCCATTATGCAGAACTGTGCTAAAAGCGCAGAAAGACATGGCCTTGAGTGGCTTATCGCTTCTATAAAACCGTGACACAACACAATATGAGGGGGCTCCAGAGTGGCTCAACTGACAAAGCCTTGCTCCTGTCCTTGAGATCACGAGCTCAGTCCTCAGTTTTGCCACAGCCATCCTTGGAATGAAGTCCAGGAGTGCACAACTGGCCTCGCTCGCCGTGAGTCACTCAGTGCGATGCTAGACAGTTGCTACCTGATGTGACAGAATAGGTGGTCAGTGTTCTCGTCAAAGCACATTATGCTGTCCACTGACGTTGCGATTTAGGCAGTTCAAAAATATGCAGTGGTTGACTTTACATGACCTGGAGGAAGCATATTACCCTCCCAAAGTTAGTGGTATCATGGGGGTAATTCTAGTTGGGTGGAGTCGGAGATTTTAGAACAAGAATTATGAACCATACCTCTACCATAATATATAGCAATGTATTTGTTATGTAGACCTAGTCGACTAGGAAGAATGCTTTCCTCTTCCAGTAAGTGCAGGAATACACTGTGCATAGTTCTGCCTTCTGCTGTTACTTCCTGTCTTTCTTTATAGATGTAATGCAGAATAGAAACTGCATTCAAAACGATTCTAATCGAATGTCAGCAGGGAATCAGCTCTTGGTGGCTCATGATGCAGAAGTGGTTAGAGTAATCAGCTGTGAAGGAGACAAATAGGACAAGAGTGACAGATTCTTCCACACTTGCTCTCATTTTTCAATTTGTGCTACCCATGAGCTCCAGTAGATGGCAACAGAGTGCTATGTGTCATCATGACCAATTTGGAAGAAACCAGAGACCTTAAAGTGAGCCTTAATTGACTTAATTAATTATAATTATACTTAATTAGAGCAATAGGTCTTTGAGACTTAACCCATGCTATTAATGCTTTCAAGGGTCATTTTGATGAATACCCATAATCTCATTCCATTTCTTCCAGATCATGTCAGAGTACAGCTCTTTACTGAGTGACCTGTCTGAGAACATCACTAACGAGGATCTGGAGCAGCTGAAATCGGCCTGCAAGGAGGACATCCCTGAAGACCAGAGCAATTCCATCACCTCGTCCAAAGAGTGGTTCAGTTACCTGGAAAAAAACGACAAACTGGCCCAGGGTGAGAGAAGCAGCCCATAGAGATTCATCAGTTAGCACTTGATGTAGCGATCCCTGAAGATTCAGCACTCAGCACTCTCCTTGCCAGATTGTTTGTCCTTGGCTGTGACTACCAGATGGAGCCTCCAATATGACACAGGCTGATCAGACCTGGGTGTGTGTCAAATCGTTGGCTCCTCCACAATCACCTGGGGACCCAGAGAGAAAGATCTGTCGTTCGCCCCCTTAAAGCTTCTCCTTCTTTACCATTTCTCCTTCCTTACCAAGGTGTATAGGAAAACATTTACATTATATGGAGATTATTATAACTTTAACTTAAACACACCTCATTTACAAAACAAGATCTCTGGAGAACCACCCACTAGAAATGGTTCTTCAGTGGCATCACGCAGAGAACCATCTCTGAGTGAAAGGTTTTACCTAAGGAGAGGGATGTCCTAAAATCTTATCATCCACAACAGCCGTCATAACTCTGTATTGCTATGGGATACCTCTTATGTCAGGACATGATTTTTACTGTTGTCCTTTAACATATAAAGTATATTCATGGAAGGCTGCTCACTTCTCCATATCATTCTCTGAATTTTGTGTATGTGCAGATAACCTCTCCTACATCGAGCACATCTTTGAGATCTCCCGACGGCCTGACCTTTTGACCCGGGTCATTGAGTACCGCACGACAGTGCTCAAGATTTCAGAAGATGACGAGATCGACACCAAACTCACACGCATTCCCTCTGCCAAGAAGTACAAAGGTGCCTGCCTCTTTCGTGGCTCGTTACAGAAACATGCCGTCAGAAACATGCCACTGGCAACATTAGTGCTTTTCAGTCTGGCAAAATGCCGGTGACTTTCCAGCAATAGCAAACGCTCCACTCCCAAAAAGTGACTAGTAAAACGTCCAGTGTGGATGCTTGCTCCGAGTGCTGCTCTGTTTTGACATTTGGCATTTCGTGCCTGGGGTTTTAAAGTTCATATGCTGTCTGTCCGCTTATTCATGTCATAGCTCTCTGCATCCTACCTCCGTATTGAGTAGGAAAAGGGCAGTCGGAACATAAACAAAATGTCAGGGCTGAATAATGGTACGCACTTCCTGTGCAATTACCTAGACAAGGTAAACGTAATGCGGCGAAAACACTACAAAGGCTTTTGATTTGTTGTAATGGATATGTTCTAGCCCTGCCTCTGCCCTTCTCTGGGCTTGTAAGTGTCAGTGAAGAAAAGAAGCCTGATTAAGTAGAACTAAAAGGCAAAGGGGGAGTGCAAGTGGATGTTTTAACACCCAGTAAACTGCTCAGATCTGGCAAAGTTCTTGACTAACCGGCTCAGTGCCTTAATAGACTTAAATATACACGCAGCTTATTTCCTACACTGACACATACATTACATTCCGGATGTTATTTCCTACAAATACCTTCCTTATTTCCTCCGACATATTTCCTAGAAATACAGCAGATCTTGCTGTGGAGCGTTTCACATGTGTCACATGTCCCCAACATTAAGAATCAGTATAAAACACTGTTGTGTTACGATCTGACCCATCGTTTGTACGATCTGACCCATACAAATGACGGGTCAGATCGTTACCCAGAGATTCTCAAAATTAGCCAAGGAGCTGTAACAAGTCAAGGCAAAGCAAGTTTATTCATATAGCGCATTTCATACACAGAGGTAATTCAAAGTGCTTTACATAAAAGGAAGTATACTAATCATAAAAACTATAATAAAACAATAATCACAAAAAAGGGAGTAGGACAATCATTAAAACAGTGATCACAACAATAAAACAAAAAAAAAGTTAAATGTAAAAACTGATTGATATAATGATGTAAAAATGATTTAAATATTCATTTAAAATAAGTTTAAGACAGTTAAAAACAGTCACTTAACAAAGCTACAAGGACAAGCTTCTCTTGCACTATTTGAATATGCACTTTGCACATTTTTTCCATGAATATCACTGCAGAATTTTCCTTTTAGAGAAAGTTAAGTAGTCGAAAAAGGAATATTGCTACATGCAATATATCCAAAAACAATTTGCACACTTATTAACCACAACTCCCAAGAAGGTTACTATGTAAATGTTACTATGTTTCACAAATTTCTTTGTTTCTGACCTAAGAAAAACACTTAAAACCACATGAAACTTGCAGTTAGACTCTTCGTGTGGAGAAATCCTGGAGAACTGAGGGTCCTTTAAGGCACAGAGGTGAAAACATCAAAGTATGTGACTATTTTTATACAGTGGTGTCAAAGTAACCTCTTGTTCATTCATGCCATTACCAATTCAGTTGAACCTGCAGTCTGGAAGTAAAGTCTGCACAGAAAGTTGTGCCCTAAAATTGTCAGACAATGCCATATTTAAGCATGTTTAGGATGTACAGGATGTAGTCTTTTATTCTCACTAAAGCAAGACATTTTGAGGAGGTGTTCAAACTGTAGGCAGCTGTAGATGAGCGAGAGCAACAACTGGAGAGTCGCTATATTAGCCCTGCATCTGACCACTCCTAAAAACACCCCCTCCCAGAACCAGATCGCCCTCACCACCCCCAATACGCTCAAACATCCAACAGACGAAAACGGGCATGTTGTTCACGACAAAATGTCTTGTTAACTTCAGAACACTGCACAAAACGTCAGGTTACTCATCCTCATTTTCTCCTTCTTTCTAGACATCATTCGCCAGCCATCAGAAGATGAGATCATCAAGCTGGCCCCACCCCCTAAGAAGGCCTGAGGTCAACACATGTGACCTTTACTCTTCATCCCTGGCACTCCAACTCGTCAAATCATCTTCAGCGCCCCGTCACTAAGCCCTGCCTCACCCCTTCACGTACCACTAGCCATCACTAACAGCCATCGCTTTTCAAGAAGTTTCAGGATAATTGGAAAGAAAATTAAAAAAACGAAGCGGGACAGTGCTTGACAGAAAGAGGGAAAGGACCGGCAAACCAGTCATTGTATGCTTTGTGGGTCACTGCTGAGGTAGTGTCTGCTAGATTGGGAAAGTGTTTGTGAGCATGTGAGCCTCGCTGGTCTAGAAGTGTGTATGTACGTATGTATGAGAGAGAATTTTTATTTTGAATGCGGCCGTGTTGAATGCAACAGGGTGTCAAATCCCGGCGTAAAAGAGACTTCTTTGTTTCCCCTAAATCCTGTGGTAAATTTCTAAAGTGGTGATAAGTCAGCCTGTTTCTTTTACACGTCTTTCCTAGTGTAAATAGAACTGCCATGGCTGTACATTCCCTTTAAAACTCACTAAATGAGTAACCCACCAGATTCTGTCTAAATTACAAAGCCAATATTTGCCTTCTATAGAGATGAATTATTTGTATGATGACATATGGGGAAAAAAAATTTATTATTTTTTATTATTTCTATCAAGGCTGAAATATAAATATCCTAAGTATTGTAATGGATTCTATTATAAATTATGAAGAATATCATGAATCACATATCAAACAAGGTCCTACAAGGTCAACAACGTTTGACCTTAATGCACACTGCTGAAATGTAGTATTGTTTTTGTAGCCCAAATAAAAAAAAAAAAGTAAAACATTGGGGTGTTAGGCTTCAGTACCTCAAAAATTAAAGCTCTCCAATGCAAAGTAGGGAACTAAATAGTGACCAAAAAGCCATCCATTCCATATTTTATTGGCTTCACACTCATAAAATGACTCGGCTACTTTTTGCACAAGTATAAAAGGGCACATTCAAATGTAGGCGTTTGCATTTAATTTGATATAAACTGTGAATTTCATTAATTTATTTAAACTTCTCAGCATAGTTCAAAATCACATGAAGAGTCATACGTTGCATAGTACAAAGGCTGAGAAATGTTGTCTGCATTTAAACATTGCTATGAATATTATGAATAGTCAATATTATATTGATGTCTTGCTACAATAAAAAAAAAACAGTAAGTATACTGTATTTTATGCTAAGATGAATCTAATTGTAGCAAATGAGCTACACAGAAAATATTCAAATCCTGTTTAACAAACAATTTTTCAGGCACAGTAATGGTAACTGAAATTCTGAAAAGAAGTTCCATTACTGAGGTTCTGTAACTAGCAGTCCCGAGTGCATGCCCATCCTCCAAGCCATTGTAGGTCAATGCACAGTTGCAGAAAGACTGTTGATTAACATTGAATATTTGCTCAATCACTGTGTCTCCTTTCCCAGCCTCAACAGACTGTTGCTTTCGCTGAGCTAAATACCAGTATGCATTCATATGATGCCGAAAAAGCGAATAATTTTGTTCATTTACATTCATGTGTTTTCAATTCATTCTGGGGATGTAGGATAGAAGTTCTCTTGGACTTGAAAATGTGATCTGTTTGTGAAGTCCCATTTTTCTGTGGTTTCTCTCATGTTACCCAAAGGGTATCTGTGGTTTGTCAGACTGATTTCGCAAACCCGAGAAGCCATCTTATAAAGTTGGCAAGAGCTGTCCAGGGTGCTGATCTAAAACCTGTTCCAATGAACAGTGCCAACTGGGGAAGGTCAAAAAATAAATACATGTGGATTTATACATATTTTTCTAAACCTTCCCTTTCATCTCCTTTCTTTGTGCCAACAATAGAAATGTTTGTCGTTTCGTTCCATTTCATTTCTTAACGTCAGTTGTATTCACATGGTGTTGTGTTGTACAAAGAGTAGGTGTCCTATGCAGTTTCTGTCTTTCAGCCTCCCAACTCCTTTAGGCCCTCACTATGACGTTTAAAATATGTAGACAATTGGACTCATGATACTACTCTGAAATACGCCCAAAATCTCTGGAAGTTGGTTGGCCACCTAATGTTAAACCCTGACAAAAGTGAAGTGGCTGTTTCTGTAAGGACACTTCTGTATCAGACCTTATTAACAGATCAGTTAACCCCCTTAAACTCTTATTCCTCTGAAATATCTGCATAATTCAATCACTGAGAAGTAATTATGGCCATTCAAAGCATTTTCATTGGAAATGGCGCATTGGAGAGGAACTTGGTGGACTAAAATGGTGGTTTTAGGTATTTGAGGTTGCAACATCCAGAAAACAAATATAGACTGATATTATTTACAATACAAGGCTAGCATAGAACCGATAGGAGTTTAATGTGTATTTTAATAATTTAAAAAATCTTTGAGGACTCTTATTTTGCCTCACAATGCCCTACATATAACTCTAAAAAGCTTAAAGCCACAAACTTAACGTATCTGTAACCTGGTTCTCATATCTATCACTGTGAATGATTCGCCAGTTTCCTGTAGAATAGCGCATTTCACATTAACACCAGTTTGTGTTACTTTATTCATACTGGGCCGTACTGATTACATTGTGCAGAAATGTTCAAAACTCTGTGTAAAGATAAGTAATGAGTTACTCTGAATTTAGACAAGCGTTTAAGGGGTGTAACAGCTTTACAGTTTAGCATGTGGGCCTCATAATGCACTGCATTCACACTAAACATCTAAAGACAAAGCTCATGTAGTCAGTTTGGTGTAAGCGCTAATTGTACAATATGAGTAACCAGGTCTATTGTAAATAGAGGGCTGGACATAGAATGGACCTCATCTTGGGCCTTTTCAAATGTCCCCAAACTTTCATCATGATCCTGAATATTCATTTGAATAAAAGCAGAAGTGAGAAAACAGTTACTTGGTTTAGCCTGAGGATAGAAATGGAGGTTGTTTAGATTGTTTTGTTGCTGTAACCTTTCGATGTTTGTGACCTTGTGACTTTGGTAGTTTTCCTGTTTAGTCTTTGATAGTTGATGGCTCTTGTATTCGGGTAGTTAGAGAAGACTGCATCTCCACACACAAGCGCATTCTAATCTGTCTTCAAAGTGTCAATGTCAGTGTGTGCACTGACGATATAGTCCAGACTCTTAATGGTCCATGTGGTTTGTTTGTTAATGGCAATGTTCAGTGTTTATTTCATTAACCAGTGAGGAAGTAACTCCACCTGTCCCACCTTGTTAGAAGTTTGTGCCGCATGCAGGACCAAGTCTTTCACGATGAGTGTGACATTACAGCTGACCCCAGACCAATCAAAAAGGGCTTGACATGTCCTCACTTCATCTGTGATCTCACCAGTTTGTGGGCAGTTCTCCCCAGCAGCTTCAGTCACTGCTTCCTCTGACACTAACTCTCCAACACTAACAACATTTTTAAAAACAAAAGTGACACGAGGGTTTTGAGAGATACCATACAATAGGGATGCCCAACCTTGCACCTGGAGATCTTCTCATTCTGCAGTCATCCAACCTACCTGATCCACCTAATCCACATTGGTCAGAAGCATGCAAACATTAAATACAGATGTGTTCATTTGGGTTGGAACTAAACTTTGTGGAAGAGTAAAACTCCAGGAGTAAAATTTTGACACCCTTGCATAGGATAACCTTTCTTAAAGAACCTTTCAATAGATGGTTCCTTAAAGGAACACTCTAGCAATCTTAATCTTCATTCTACAGTCATTTACCATGATCAGTAATGTAGATGAATGTTAAGAACTCAAAATATTTCTAAATAGAAGCTAATGAGCAGATGTTTCTTCTCAGTCAAGTTTCTGTTTGGTGGTAAGAGACTGTACACAATGGACGCATCAGGTCTGTTTATTTAAACCAGCTACCATTGGAAGATTCTTCAGGAAACTAAAGCTTGCTCCTCAAGTGCAACAAAACTTTTGGCACCTTTATTTTTAAAAATGAGCAGTGGATGGATTAGTTGGGTCACAATAATAGTCAGGTATGAGCATTCCAAGCTGTAATAAGGGGAGATTTTGAGAGAAGTGATGGCATACTTTTGGGCCCAGTTCCTTTTGAAGCCATTATACGATTAATGAGAAATAATATTTAACATTGTGTTCTTGCTATACTCTGTCTACATTATAACATCACTGTCCTTTTTTCTGGTCCATGGGCACTTCCTTAAAAAAAATTCCCCAAGCTCTATGCAGATAATATCCAGCAAAGGCACTGTGCACATTTGTTACATATGTTGCTGGCATTGGTCTCGGCCATCATAACTCAACATGCAAGCCATTAGAGAATTTGTGTTCAGCCAAATATCTGACCAATAAACGAAAAAATCAATGTGAGACTTTTTGACATTTGCAATGCATGATTGGTAACAGACCACTGTCTTAAACTGCGTGTGAAGCCGTAGACGCATTAAAATGTCACATTGTCAGATTGGATATCATGATATTAAGTACATATCAACTTTAACAATGCTGCAAAAACGAGATAGTGCTATCATCGGCCATAATGTGATGTGTTTGGATTTTAGCTTTAGTATTGCGGAAAAAAAAGTCTTACAACACAACAAAACTAACTGTGTTCAAACATAAAAAAGAAAACTTTTTTCCTGATTATGACTGATATTTTCTCTTATAAGTAAGTTGTAAATATATATTGTGAATTTACAGCAGTGTTTTATTATTATTGATTTATTTATTTAATGCAAATGTATTTTGGGGTTTTTTTTTTTGTGTGTGTACTGAACTATATGTACTAACTGGAAAACTATGGGAAAACAGCAAAATTAACAATTGTAACAATTGTATTATAACGGGAAAGAAATGTTTTTTTGTTTCGGGGTCTGGGCTCAGGATCCTTTTGCTAGCTGCCAATAATAGTTTCTATCCTGAATCTCCTCTTTATCCAGTTCAAAAGTTTCCATTTTCTCATTGCTACATGCTAGTTTTGGTTTTGAATTATTCTAATTTTTTTTAACAATTGTCCTGGTTGAGCAGCTGACAGGACATAATGTGTATTTCTATACTTATTCACATCGGTTCCTATACTGTCTTCTTTTTCTTCACCCCAGCGTTCTTGTAATCGCCGCTAGTATCAAATGCTTCACGTAGATCTGATTTAAAAAAAAAAAAAAAAAAAACAGTCAAGCCAACATGGCTTTTTTTAAGTGACGTAGTTGGTCGTTCTCTTTCTTAATAACGCTTGTTTGCATTACTCAGTAGTACTTTGCATCTGGTCATGGTTTTTTGCTTGACATTGTGTGGTGAAATGTTAGTCTCTGAGGCCACTGGCTATAAAGCAAGCAAATCTTTTCTTCTGTTTTGGTTTGTGTGTGTTTTTGTTTTTTATTTGTCTGTTTGGACAAATCCTGTGATAACTATCTAGGCTAAACAGGGAGTGCCGTTGCAAACAGGGTAAACATTCAATTGAGGCCTTGGGAATGATGGAGCACTGATCAGAGCTTAAGTCTGGACTAAACTGAGGACCTTTTTTTTTTTTTTAATTTAGATTTTGTTTACGTTAAAGACTAAGATAAGTAGGTTATGAATGTAGGTGAGGTTGTGTCTTTGGTGTGGAACAGTAGAAATGATGCCTGTCTGGTTGCGAATGTTTCGGTATAGAAACGTAGAAAGGTTTACATAGGATGTAGTGCCGAGATTTCGAGCTGAATTTAATGTTCTGGCCAGCCTGATTTTTGCGAGGACATTGTTTGGACTTTGACACGAGTGCACATTCCCACGGTAGCAAGAAGAAAATATGATTGCTAAAATAGATAACTATTAGAAGTACTGCATTGTTATAAAGGGTTTAAAATGGAAAGTGTTGGGTTTTTTTGGTTTTTTTTATAGTGAAGTTTACATCAAGTGCTAAATTAAGCTGTCATGCCTTGATCTAGTGCCAATCAAATTAGTCTGGGCAGAAAGACCCAAGTACTTATCTGAGATACGTACTATTTATGAAACCATCATGCTACAAATACGGAATATATTTTAAACAAGGAGTTCTAGTTTTGGGTTGACTGGAGTGCTACAGTGTGTGTTTGCCGCCAGCAGTATAGATCTTTATAGAGTGTGGCTTGAATAGATGTGCAGTGGGTATGTAACTTTTTGAGGGTGGACATAAAGGACAGTGTATATGACTGGATATTAGCATAATACACTATTAAACAATGAGCAGTCAGTGGTTCTCTTTTGTTTTAATGAAGGGTTCTGTTTTGTCACTGTATGGTTGTGTCTTGTAGTATGGCTAGTTAACTGGTGAGGAATAGATTTTATATAAACAATTAGGTCAGAGTCAAGAATTATGTTCAACAATATTATTGGTGCAGCCAGGTACAGCTTCCTCTAATGTTGGCTACAACATCACATCCAATGATGGCTTCACCATCAACTTAGAAGATTTCAGCACCACTTTATATTGTTCAGGATGTGTCCGCAGTATCACTAAACAACATTGTTAAAATGGCTTTTACAAATGTACATCTTTCAAAATGCTGCAGTCATTGCACTTAACCTTGATCAGTTCTGCAGGTTTTGCTTCTCATGCCCACTGTGACATGCATCAAATTGAGACACATGAGGAACTCTTTCTTCTTCCCTCTTGACCCCCACATCCCGCCACCCCCTAACAACATACCCCTTAAGTGGTCATGGGCTGTAGGCTGTTACGACTTTTTTGTTTTGTTTGTTTCTTTGTTTCTCTTTAACAGAAAATCGGATAGCTATTTTGCAATGACAACATTATTGCAATGATAAAATTAAGACATGGTCTGGAAATATGTATATTAAATTTATGATGGAGCAAATTAGACTAAACCGAAATGATGCCATTATGTCATTGTGCTGAAATGAGTATAAATATTATATTATATATTAAAATATATTTGCTAACCTATAGATGTGGGGTTTTTTTTTCCTTTTTTTGTTAACTTCACAGATGTGCAGAGTCTGTCGCTGGAATTAGAGGTCATGTGATGTGAATTTGGGACAATGGAAAAACAATATATACAGTTAAATTACATGGTTACATTTTCTAAAGAAGTACACACTCTCCACAGAGAATGCACTTCTGAACATTTCAATGCACAATTACTGTGTATTTGCTAAATGTAGCCTATAGGTAAGGAATACATTTTATTCAAACGAGTATACTTTTTCTGGATTTAGGAGGAAAAAAAAGCTAGAATGTCTTTGTTTAGCAGGTGCAGTAATCAAAACTGAAACAAAAACGGAACATTTTCAGAATACAGCTGGTAAAAACTACACAATATATGGGCTGTTCTATTAAGAACACACAATGAATAACTGAACAGGTTCTTTTTGTTAAATGCTAGATCATTTTAACAAGATATTTTGGAATATGGTGGTGATGGGATAGGACACTCGTCCGCCTACTCGCCCATCTACTGATAAAACCTTTATATTTTATACTTTTCAGATCTGCTAAGTTCTTGTCATATGTATCTACTCCTACTTCCCAAATGTACCCTTTCCACGCAATATAACCTGTCGACTGAACTTTAATTACACTGTAAAACCACTTGCCCAATATAGTGTAGGTCCCTTTCATGCTGCCTAAATAGCTCTGACACACTGAGACATGGACTCCGCAAGACCTCCGAAGGTGTGCCGTGGATCTTGGGCACTAGGCTCTTGTAGGTACTGACCGCTGCATACCGGGAACACCCCATGAGAACTGCCATTGCTGAGTTGCTCCGACCCAGTCCTCCAGCCATCACAATTTGATCCATGTCAAGGTCTCTCAAGTCCTTACGCTTGCTCATTTTTCCTGCTTCCAATACAGCAATTAAAAGAATTGACTGTTCACTTGCTGCCTAATATCTCACACCCCATGATTGGTGCCATTGTAACAAGACAATCAATGTTATTCACCTCAGCTGTCAGTGGTTTTAATGTTTTGCCTGATCGTTGTATATATGCATTGATCATTTCAAGCACCTGCTCCCTCGTGCCACAACAACTCTCACCCAACAACACGGCTTGGACTCCACAAGACCTCTGAAAGTGAGTTGCGATATCTAGCACCAAGACATTAGCAGCAGACCCAGCAATTCGACATCAACTTCAGGAACTGACTGTTCACGTGCTGCCTAATATATCCCACCCAAAAGGTGCCATTGTAACAAGATAATCAATATTCACTTCACCTGTCAGTGGTTTTATTGTTGTGGCTGGTGGGCGTACATATTTAAATGCATTTTAAGGCTAAGATCCTATCTCAGAACATTTGTAAAGCAATTGTAAAATAGCTCAGGCATCAGGAAGTGTACAGAAAAGCATTTTCTGTGATAACTTTCTGTGAAGCACCGTTTAGAGGCATTCAACTCTGGTTCCATTCACCGCCACTGTGAAAAAAACAACCCTATACGTTTCTCTAGAACAAAGCGAAACAGTTCATCAGTTTTGCAGATTTATTTTACTTTACATTTTGGCTAACGCTAACTGTGATTAATTTATTTGTTTGAATATGAATTCATCAGTAAATAATTAGTGCCTGCTGAAGCCTCCCTCTGACGCTGGTTGCGTTTGCGTGTGTTTGTGAAAAAAAAAACCCTTGTCTGAGTTTGTCACCGGTGTTTTATGACCTTGTCAGCACTTCAAGTCAAACTTCCTTGTGGTGAACGCACTTGTTTGCGCTCTGAAGCATTAAAAAGCCCGAAGACAGAAAGTGAAAGTTGGAATTTTCAGAAACGCTCCGTATGGTGAGGTGGGCTACATCATGGTCGGATTTTACCGTAAAGGTTCTAATTTTAAAGTCCTCAGTTACTAAAGCAAACATGACTGATTTGTGACCAGTATAATGAAAAGAACTTCCATCTGCTAATGTTCTCAGTGGAAGCAGCTCGGCCCCACTGGTGAAAGGTAATGTAGAAGCTAAAGGTTTTCAGACCAGCAACTGGGAGCCCTTGCCTTCATGAATGATGGCTGAGCGGATGATGAAGCAAACAGAGACGGAATCAATAGAAAGTGGTGAGTATAAAAATAAAGCTGAAATAATAAATGTTCTACGGCACAGTCGGTTTATTTTTATGGACTACGAATTGAGTTTCATGGAGGATGTTGTTTTTATGTTCTCTGAGCTTTTCTGATTGTCTTTAAAATGGATATGGCTACAAGTGCATCCCATTCAGTCTAGTCTTGTGATCAAATCAGACTACTTATTTTGTACAAGGGATGTGTCGATCTGATACTTAGTATGAGTCTGATATGGGGCAAAATTACTGGATCGAATATAAGAAAGTCCAGCTATCATGTAAATGCTTAACTAAACTTTGAGCACCATTTCTGTTAAGAGAGATACACAAATATGGATATGTGTAGATAAACAGCAAGTCTCAAATGGCTCCCCACTCCTTACATATGTTGGAATTAAAACACAGACTCTTGCATCCAAATAGTGTATGTGTCTAACATAGTGCTCTTGGCAAATCAGCAATGAGTGCAGAGCTTCATAATGGACAAATTGTTCACTATATGGGTGTAGAGACTTGAGTTTTATAAGATACAAGTACAGCAAAATAACGTTTGAAGCAAATCAGGAGACGCACATTGTGTAGAAAAAACAACAACAACGAAATAACGAATATAAGTAATATAATAATACTAAATAAATCTGGAATATTAACAATGCTAAGATATAAAGTAAGCAGTGAGTTAAGGTCCAAGTAAGATGATGATTGAGGAAATCTACACGGTGATAACAGGAATGTATACAGTAGAGTAAAGGAATATGTACAGTAGAGTAAAGCGTATAATACTGCACAACAGTTAGTGCACTACAAGACGCATAGTATCAAGACTAGTTGTAACTTGGTTGTAGCTTGCACAGTGCACTATAGAAGAAGTAGGGAGCCATTTCAGATTCAAAGTGCATCAGTAACAGCTTAGTTTTCTAAGAGAGAGCAAAATATGGTATTGGATTGGTGTTGATATCGGCAGGTCCTTGAGGCTGTGGTATGATTATCAGGCGTGCAAAAGCGGTAGCATGCCACCCCTTTTTTGACAAAATCACAGAAGATTCTGTTTCTTGTTGTGAATAAAAACACGAACATGACATTTATTCAAAAAACCCTAATGAGCACTGCTGCATGTTCATACAAACTATAACTGTAAAAAATGTTACAGACAGTCTGTCATTTACATTTTGGACAAGAATGGGTTAAATAAGGTTATTCATTCCAAGGGAAAAAACATCTCCTTTGGACTTCCCCTTAGTTTTTAGCAGTCCTTTGAAGTTGTCTCAGAGATTTTAGCATTGCCCACTAGAACAGACAGATCTGAGTCATTTTTTAAGTCTTTATTCATGTTTTTTTTTTCCTTTTGTGCATTGCTCAAAATATTGTCAAAGAAGCAGAGCAGCTTTGTATAAGCGTTTAGAGAAACTTTCTATTGTAAACCATATATTGTTACTGGAAACCTGATTTTTTTGGATATTGAAAATACTGTTTCTTTTTTTATTATGTTTTACCAAAGATGGACATGGAGTTCACGATTTGGATATGAAAGGAATAGCAGATGCCATTCTGCATATAAGGTAATATAAGCTCTGATGACTGTATATAAGGGTCGTGTAGAGACCTGTAAATGGTCTGGTGCTCCTGTGAAGGCTGGTGGCAGTCACTGGTAAATGGGTGGGAGAGGGGGATGGGCTTTGGGTCACATTAGCATACTCAGACCCTTTTAAATGAAATGTTTGACAAAGAAGCTACAGCAAAATATAATTCTCATGTTTGTTTTCCTCCCAAGTGATGAGATTAAATCGGACGGTAAAGATGGAATCCTGACATCTGTGTACAACGCACTGGGATCAGGAATGACCTACGTCAGGGAGCTGTTCACACAGTCAACAATGTCCACTCTCCAGCCGGAGGGTAAGTGTTTTTACTTTTTTGAACAAAAGTTTGTATTAGGATTGCCACTATTGATGCATTTTATAACAGCAAATACTTAATGTTACTTCATGATAATATGACAGTTTGAACAAGAACTGAATTATAAGGCTGACACAGGGAGAAGGTCCAGGGTTTGACTGGGTCCTTTCTGTATACATGTTCTCTCTGTGTCTGTGTGTGTATCTGGTCCTATGGTTTCCTCCCAGGGAGTAAAATACACGCCAGGTGGATTGGAGATGATCTCCGGCCCATGTAACATAGCAGGTCTCACTATCATCATGTAAACCTTCCCTTTCACTGTTGTCTGTCACAAATGACTCCACTTTTCTCCACCCTGCATGCACTCTCTTCTTCACCTTCCTTCTGCACTCCCTGTGACTCTGAAATGTAGACCCCAAGAACTTAAACTTGTAGACTCCAAGAACTCCTTCTCATTCATTCACATGTATACTGTCTTAGCGCTACTGACCTTCATTCCTGTTGAGGTGGAGTATCATAGCCCGTGGGGACTCCTGACTGATCTCATCTATCAACCTGTCCATCACTAGTGCAAAAAAGACAGAGCTCAGAGCTGATTCTTGATGTAATTCAGCCTTCATCTAGTATGTATATAGTATAAAGCAACTGTACAGAATCCAGGTTCGAGCCCCTAGTGAGAAAGCTAAATGCAACAGAGGCAAGGAAAAACTCCCCAACCTGGAGGAAGAAACCAAGAGTCAAGAGATTAACCCGTCTTATTCTGGCTGACTTGTAGAGTAAGAAAAATAAGTCTCTATGGAGATAACTAACAATAGAAGGCCTTTGTGTACAGACTTAATCACTAATGAACAGTGGGAAGTCCATTGCTAACAGAGTAAGTACAGTTAAGAGTCAGTAGAGGTAGTTTTTACTGGAGTCTGTGTAAGGAGTAGTTTGAGATTCTCGACACCACTAGGAACAGCACAGCTCTAGGAACAGCAATCTCTGCCGGAGCTTTCGAACAGCGATTGCTATTGGATGGGGGGTAGGAGTGCATATGGGCCGTCCAGAGCAGCCAATTGGGCAAGGAACTACAGTGGTGGAAGATCCTGGATGAGGTGGTGACCTGGAGCCCCAGTGCTGGTCAGTCAGGGTAGACAGATGAGCAGCAGTTCCCCCTCGAGAAGATAGATGACAGAAAGGGATGAGAGACAATAGAATACAGAGTTATTTCTGTTTAATTTTATAAGGTATAAATTATAGCTAACAGAGTGCAAGTCAAGACTCGAGCCTAGACTGTGTTTGAGTCTCAAACATCATCCTTCCCTCAGAAGGTAGCCAGAAAATGTGATCTAAGTGAGCGTGGAAGTTCGTAGCAAGAGAAAAGTTCACATAGGTATTTGGGTGCAGGGCCATTCAGGGCTTTATATGTCAATAGTAGGATTTTATCATCCATATGAAATTTGATCGGAAGCCTATGTAGTTTTGACAATATTGGACTAATGTAGTCAAACTTCCTGTTTCTAGTGAGGACTCTAGCTGCCGTATTCTGGACTAGTTGAAGCTCTTGCTGGACCAGGCAGAACAGACAATAAGCTGTTACAGTAATCAAGTTTGGAGGTCATAAATAGTGCACTTCTTAGCTTAGCAATACTTCAAAACTGAATAAAAGCTATTTTAGGAATAGTACCTGTATGTGTATCAAATAATAGACTGAGATTCTTTACAGTTGACACAGGAGAAGCTGAGGAACCAGCAAGGTCAAGCATTAAACCTGACAGTTTGTTCCTGTTTTTTTCAACGTTGAGCAAGAGAAAGTCATGTGACAGCCAGTCTTTCATAGCCTTTACGCAATCCTCTTATTTAATTATTTAATCTATGTTACCTTCTTTAATCTATGTTTATCATCTGGGTTGGCAGAGATATAAAGTTGGGTGTCACCTTTTCTCTTCTACCGCGTAGCAGTGAAAGCGAATCATAAATAATGGCAGCATGTACAAACTAAATAAAAGAGATCCTAAGACTGAACCTTGCGGGACTCCTTTCACACTTACAAACTGATAGCGGTCGGTCAGGTATGATCTAAACCAGGATACAGCTGTTCGTGTGACTCTGACCAGGTTTTCCAGTGTGTCTAAGAGAACAAAGTGGTCACTGGTGTCGGATGCCGCACTTATGTCAGGCAAAGCCAGCAGACATTGAAGATAATTTACTATCTTTACTAGGGCTGTTTAGTGCTCTGATGAGTCAAGAACCCGGGTTGCAATCTTTCATATAGTTGATTCATATGTAGAAGACATGTTGAGCCACAACTTTCTCTAAAATCTTACACAAAAATGGTAAATTCGAAATTGGTGTGCAATTTGTGAGCTCACATGGATCAAGATTTGGTTTCTTTAACAGAGGCTTAATAACTGCTAGTTTAAAGGCTTTTTGTTAATGACCAATACTAAGTAATAGTTTATTATTGCCAAATATTACTGGTAAGATGTTTTCAAGCAGGCTCGTAGGAAATAAACCGAGTGTATTGGTAGAAGATTTTGATGAGAGGAGAATTGTAGTGAGTTCTGCTTGTTGAACCGGATTAAAATATGCCAGCCTCTCTGCTACGGCTACATTTTTAACAGTATCTGCATTAGCTGTATCAGGCAGCAGACATGATGGCGTAAAACGTCTAATTTGAATGTCCTGTCTAATGAAGAATGACAAATGTATTGTCGAAAAAATCCATAAAATCCTCGCATTCTATAGTTTGCAGGTACCTGTGATTCTGTACCTCCATGATTCCTAGATAGTGTAGAGATTGTACTGAATAGAAACCTGGGACTAATTTTTGTTAGATTCCATGAGAGATGACAGATGTCATGGTAAACGCACTGCTTTAGTCTCTAATGTTCTCGTTCCAGGCGGAGTGGAAAAATTCCAACTCGCTTAATCGCCACTTTCAAACATTTTGCTTTAGGGCACAGCTTTGATCATTATACCAATGGCCAAGCTTTTCATGTCAGATTTATTTATGTCTTAGAGGTGCAATATTATCTGATGTGGATTCTCGAATCATTGGGTTAGGTTATCTAAGTCTGCTGGACCTGATAGAGAGCCAGCGCGGGTTGATAAATCTGGGAGGTTTTCAATAAAACTAAGAGCTGTGGTGGAGGCTATTGTATGACTAAAACAAAAGGGAGGAGATGTGCTTACATTATGACTAAGATGAAGCTCATATCTAATGAGGTAGTGATCTGAGATTACTGTGGTCTGGGAAAGCATAGCTATGTATTCCACATTAACACTAAGGGTCAGGATTAAATGAAGAGTGTGACCGCAGTAGTTTGTAGACTCCGTTACACTTTGAGTAAAGCCTGCAGTATCTAAAACTGAAGCAAATGTAGATTTCAGTAGATCGCTTTATATTAAGATCTATAACAATTATTAATTAATCACTGTGTACGGCTAGGTTTGCTAGGAAACAATTGATTTCTCATGAGAACTCTGTATAAGGCCCCAGTGGTCTGTATAAAGTAATTAGAGAACAATAGGTTTAACCAGTATCTAGATTAGTTATGTTTAGACAAATAGTTTCAAAGGAACTCTACTCCACTTAGTCTAGGATTGTATATGTATTCGTTTTCACTGTATTCAGTGAACCTTGATGCTCGTATACACTGAACATACATACTGTATTCTTTTTACACATCCTTGTCATCTTTGCACTGCACTATACTACCTCAGTATACATCTGCTGCTTGGCACTGATACGTGTTACACTGTCTTATTTTGCACTGATGCTTGTGACACTGTTATTGTGGTTTTTTTTTTTACTTTTTGTCTTCGTGTGTGTTTGTTTTTTGTGCTGTCCGTGCACCTGGAACTGTAAGAAACGCAATGTCGTTCAGTCATATACTTTGTATATGGATGGATGACAATAAAGCCAACTTGAACTTCATAGCGTGTGGGTGTGACCGCATTTGGAACGCTTTGGGTTTTTATGCTGTTCTCTTCAGTTCTGGGTGCTGATAAAGTAGGACCTACACAACCAAACCAAACGCCTTAATTTTACCCCTTAAAATTAGCTATAAGTAAAATTACTAATAGATTTGAAATTAAATTAAGGAAAATTAAGGGAAAATGTGTACAGATTAAGGCTGATTAAGGGGTAAATCTACTGAATTTTCATGTTCATCTTAAATAACAGAACCTCCTGAATTAACGCCTTAAATTTAGGATTAAGGGCTTTCACACTCATGCCTTAGATCAAATTGTAAGGTAAAATTAAAAACCAATTCTCAATAAAACCCACACTGTTTTTAGAGCACCACTTTGACATGCAGAAATTCAATGGCCAAAGTCTGCTATAGGCTTCAGGGCCATGTCGCACTGGGATGGAACCAGAGTATATTATGGCATCTAACATCATCTGGGCTCTTTAACATGATTCTTTGTGACCTCTGACTGCCGCAGACGAATGCCATTAGTCCCGCTAGCTTACATGTTCAGGTTCCCTGTAATGTCAGGTGCCCATCCTCTCAGTATACCTCAAACAGTCACTGATGCAGTAGCTAATCCCTAATAGAGTCCCTAATAGAGTCCCTAATAGAGTCCCTAAAAGAGTAGCTAATTTCATGTGTCAAATAACTGAATCACTTATAACCAGAGCGCTTTTAACAGGCTTCTCAGTGGTTACTTTAATGAGTGGGGCAAACCTGTTTGACACATGAATGGGAGGAGAGCTGCCGACATGCGGACATTCTCGAACTAAGGACGGTTTTTCAATTATGCCGCCAAATCGCTTACTGAGAAACCTTTTCTGTCAAAGACACTTCTGACAAATCTCCACTCTTACTCTAGATGGAGAAAAGAATGAACAAAACATGCAGCACTCAAAGCAGACTCATTGTCCTCCATACTGCAACTTACGTTGCTTTTCAGTCAAATCTTTTCTGGGTCAGTGGTTTGAAGTTGACAGACGAAACACCAAAAAGTCGAGCAGCAGTGACAGCAAACAGGAAATGGTACAATACCACAAATCCTCTATATGCATCCTCTCATGTGCTCTCTCTGAATCCACAAAGACACAGTGCAGCTCCTTCTGACCTTCTCTGTATTTCTCCATCAACAGCCTTTCTATTCTCCATTCTCTTCATACATGTCCTTACTTCCTCTTTGCTAATCCTCTGCACTTCCCGATTCACTATCCTCACGTCTCTCTTTCTCACTTTCCTGTGCAACCCCAGTGACTAGGTTATAGTTTCCTGTGTATACTGTAAACTGTATTCACTACTTTATTTCACCTTACTGTTCAGTGCTTTATAGCTTTCTTCGTCATTTTCAAATCATCCAATAATCCAGAACTTTTTTCTGTTTTTATTTTCAACCTATTTTCTGAAACCTGTGACGTTGCAGACCTTGCATTTTATACACTGTTCTGCATCCAAGGAGATATTTTATTGCTAAAAATTGATTCCACACTTCTGAACACTGGCATATTTAAGCATCATCACAAATACAGATGAAAGCACTGGGATCAGAAGCATTCAAAATGTCATCAGTTTTTCTAAATGTGCCTTTTTATGTCCTGGGACCTTTTCTATCCTGTACTGAGTGACATGGAACTTTTATCAGCTAGCATCTGTATATAGTGAATGGTTTCACATGACTCCCTTAAACATAAAGGTATGTGTTGTGAAAGATTTTGCTGTGGAACTGTTTAGTATAGTAATCTACGGTTTTATATATTTCAGCGAGGTCAGAAACAGGTAGCCTAACATACAAAGCATGGCCTTGGAGGAGCAGCACGGAGATCTGTGAGTGAATCTAGTAAATGTTCTTCATTTGTTTAGATTTTTTAAATTAGATGTAAATAATAGTTTATTTTTTAGGGTCAAGAAGCATTTGTAAAACTTGCTCAAGTGTAAAGGTAAGCTCTGAATTGCAATACATGTTTTAGTTTACTTTATTTGAAATCCAGATTGTATGACTTAATGGTTAATGCATGACTTTTATATTGTAAATACATCAAATAATTGCAAAATAATCTATTGGAACTTTTAAGAACACGTAACATGCTCTTTCAGATTTAAAAGCAAATATGAACCCAAGATCATGTTCTCAATAAGACTTTGTAATAAAATCATGATAAGGGAATGCATGTTGTAATGAAAATGGCAGACTTTTAAAAGTGATGACCTGCACTCATCTTTTCCTTCGCTCATCACTTTTTTCTTCATTCACTTCCATTCATTTTTAATCCCATTGAAATGAATGCAGGTTCAGAAGAAGAAACTTTCAGGCTCCATACAGTGACCAAACCTTATGAAACTTCATGAGACCTCAGGCAATGCCTCCAAAGACACACCTGTTTAAACTGAATATGAGCAAAAGTACTGGGACAGAGCTGTCATACAAAACTATGTGGACAAATGTATTGGGACACACACACTCTCACTCATATACTAATGCAATGCTAATGTTATGCTAATGCTATCCTAACATTAATGCTAATGATATGCTAACACCATGCTAATGATAAAACACAAATGTTAATGCTATGCTAATGGTATGTTAATGCTAATGCTATGCTAACACTAATGCTATGATTAATGCTAATGCTATGCTAATGTGAATGTTAATGCTAACGCTAACGTTGATGCCAACGCTAACGTTGATGCTAATGCTAACGCTAATGCTGTGTTCTGCATTTGAGCAAGCACACTTTGCATTTTCTCTGCGGAAATGCAGTCTAGTTTATTTTGTCATCAGGTTCCCACATCAGGTTCCATATTAAAAGCAAAACAAAGGTTAAGGAAATATATTTAAACCTAGACATGTTTTTAAGAAAACTGTAAATGAAATTCCTTTTTGTGATCTTAATGATTTATGCATGTGATCTTTATGCTCTTATTTAAAGACAGCAAGTTTCCTGAATTATTATATCCAGTTTTATTTATCATTCCAATTTGGGAGATCCACAGCTGACTAGAGTTCTCCTAAGAAGCAAATAAAAGACATTTTTGCTCCCATCCAGGACTCATTGAAATGGACGACCATTGAACCTGAAGCCATGACCACCCTAGATCATGTAGAGTACAGGTGCTGTATTACATACATCGGTTCATTTTGCTGCAGATCAGTACAAAGTCTGTTTGAGTGTTCTAATCTTCTAGGCTTATCTTCTTTATGTCAGTTGCTCTATTGGATTATTAGTAAGCATTAAAAGTTCATATTCTGCTAATGATAAAGAGATAATTATTAAACGGATGATTTTGGAAGCAGTCTTTAGCTATGAATCCTTTTATGTTCAGCAAGTTTTTTGTCAGCCCAAATTTAACTGAGTAATTTAGTCTCTTGTTTATTTAATGGCACTCTATCGACCAATAAAACATTTTGACTGAAAATGCAGCATTCAAGTCATGCATGCAAGTTTCTTAATCTACAGTGACGTTTACTGGTCTGTGCTTGGGATATTTGGGTTGCCAGCAAATCTAATTTCAAAATAATCCAAAAATTTATACCTGTCAGGGCTTGCTCATAACCAGCTATTAGAGAAGAAACTATACATGTGAATAATTTTTCTTCTGAGGAGCTTAGTGTGCCTAGTGAATTGTGCCCAGTAAAAATGAACGTGTTTGAAAAACTGGATATTTCTAACATTTTAAATATTATATTTTTATCTGTTATATTTATTTAAATAATCCATATTCAGTGTTACTTTAAGCATGGTAATATTCAATTCTGGCCTTATTCTGTAGGACCACTGTGGCACCAGGGAGTTATGAGTGCAGATACACTGGTCTCCGTTGGAAAAGCTCATGTCAGGTTGAACTGGAATATCATGTGAGTGACTGGGAACAAGTCAGTGAATTTCTGGAGAAGTCCCATTTTCAACCCTGTGG
>JBBPCX010000088.1:374360-399995 GCA_037974365.1 Hydrocynus forskahlii | reverse complement strand
ATTTACAGGAACTGGAGCTTTTTGCCAGGAAGAATGGGCAGCTTTACCATCTGAGAAGATAAAGAGCCTCATCCACAGCTACCACAAAAGACGTCAAGCTGTCATTGATGTTAAAGGGGGCAATACACAGTATTAAGAACTGGGGAATGTAAACTTTTGATCAGGGTCATTTGGGTGGTTCATGTTGTGATTGTGATTTAAAAGAGTAAACACAGTTGTTTGATAATAAATGGCTTCAGCCAATCACTAACCATGAGTGAAAGAAAAGGTTTTGTGTTGTCATTCAGATTCTCTGAAAAATAGTTCCCAGTGATTCTTCACTCTCTGAAGCTCAGCCAGCTCTTCTATTTAGTCTATATGTAATGCATAATCCCGTATTTGTGTTTAAGTCATCATGTCACTTGAAGTATCTGGAATTTCATTATGAATGCAGTTTACTGAACACTGAGTGGCTTGTTGCAGCAATCCTCAACACCAGCCTGCCACATCCTAGTGTATTAACTGACAAGACAGAGGATACATATAGTAAAAAAATGGGCCACAGTCCCATATCTACCTAATCTATAACTACCTTTACTTACTATATTTACTATTTGTGTTTTTTTTTCAAAGTTTTTATTTGACTATTCATTTGAATAAAACTAAACTAAACTGCTTGTTACCACATGAAGCATTACATTAAGTTGAACATTTTTATTGTTGAGAAAAAGTAAATGAAGAAATGAGAATGAAGATTCTAAAAGAATCCTCTGCGTCCTCCTCAAAAATGTCCCACACAACATGGACCAAAGTTCTTGGGTCTTCATAAACAGACTCCTCCAATGCGGAGATTTTTCCCAGAAATACCATCATTGCATTCTGAGATGGGGAGGCAGAGAATGAGGCCAAACAAAATTTTTCAAAGGGAAAGCATATAATTTCTGCTTTGAATTGCTGAAAGAGAGCTGAGATGTGCTGTCATAGGTTTGGATTGTTACCTGGACCAGACAGAAGTACTGCTCTCCTCTGGGCCTGCTCTGATTGGTGGCAGCGGAGAAAGAGGTCAGCAAGGCCATTAGATGATGGAGGCATCCTCCTGGTCTCTGAAAGATATATATGTGTGTGTCTGTGTGTGAGAGTGTGTGTGTGTGTGTGTGTGTGTGTGTGTGTGTGTATAGTTTTTTGGGCTGGTGTCACGGGGAGAAAGCTGCCTGGAGCATTCACAAATTCTTCTCAGATTCAGTGCCACTCACCATTTCGTTCTTTCTTGGCCCTTTTATACCTACAGCCCTCCTCATTGATGGTGATATGCTCAACCACCACCTGCTGTATACATAGCAGACTCATAAACAGACTTCATGACACTAAAGCCTTATAAATTGGTGACACTTATAAATTGGTGTTATGGGCAAACAAGTTGGAATTAAAAAATATGTAGAAAAATACGTAAAAAAACAATACGTAGTCTGCCCCAAAGACAAAATACTAGGGGTCTGAACTACACTACAATACTCAATTCACAACTTATCATCAGTTCATGAATGTTCTCAGTATTGCAGAGGAAAGAGTAAAATGTTGACTCAAAGATTCAACATACATAGTGAAATATAACCCTGAATCACTCCTGAGGCAGAACAATAACTAGAAAATAGAAAATAGCATAAAGAGTAGATTAACAGAATAACAAATATGTAAACAATGTAGATAAATCTTATATAGAAATACCTCAATATTTACAATAGAGAATAAATAGAATACACGCAAATTGTCTTGGTGCAAATGGTGAATGGTCATGTTCATGTAAAAAAAAACATTTTATGTAAAAAAATCTTTTTATCCTTTTATACTTAAGTATAAAACCTCCTCTTAAGTCTCTCAGTCCTGCCTGTGGAATCTGTTGCCCAAGTTTGACAGGAGGAAAAGACCGTTGCTGGGATGGGAGGAGTCCTTAATGATCTTACAGCGCCTGATGTAGATGTTCTGTGGGGTGGGCAGAGCAGGGCAGTGCATTGTGGGGACAGCTGAGAAGATCATCGGGATCTCCCTCCTCTCCATCCAAGACATCTTCAAGACATGCTGTCTGCGCAGAGCCTCTGCTATTGTAAAAGACCCCTCCCACCCATTACATATGTTGTTTGACCCCCTGCCATCATGTAGAAGGTTCTGCAGCATCAGGACAAACACAGCCAGGTTCTGCAACAGCTTCTTCCCCCGAGCTGTCAGACTCCTGAACTCTCTGTCGCCACCCAACTCCAGATCCTCTTAAACCTCATCCAGTGCCCTCAGCCCCTCCCTCCACACATTACACATAATTACACACAGCCACTTTGTACTCTGTGCTCTGTTATGGAATTTTGCATTGTTTACACTCAACCATTTTGCACATATACACTGAATGTACATATATACATATTTATATTCAATGTACTCATACTACACATTACACAGATAATACACATATACACCATGCAGTATAGTTCTTGCACATTCTTGGCATCTTTGCACTCTACTACCTCAGTACATATCTGCTGCTCATTCATTTCTTGTCCTAATGTCTATTGCCAACTTGAATTGACTTTTTAGATCACAAGAGAGACCCTTTATTCATATTAAAAATAAGATTTACATTAAAGGCCAACCATGCAACCCAGTGGTAAAGGAGCACTGTGACTCCAAATAAAACAAATAGCCAATAAAACGCGGATGAAAATAGCTTAGTTTGTTAATATGTTCAGAGCTCCTTACACTACAAAACCAAATCCCTTCATTTTACCCCTTAGAATTACCTTCATTTTGACCTTAATTTCCCATACAGAAAATGAAGGAAAATTAAGGGAAAAGGTGCACATATTAAGATGCAAAACTACTGAATTTTCCCCTTTCTTTTTCAAATGTGCCCCTTAATTAATAGAACCTCCTGAATTAATGTCTTAAATTTAAGATTAAGGAGGTTCACAAACATGCCTTTAATCTAATTTTAATTAAGATTTAATTAAGGGATCGGTTTCACAAATTAATGGCCTCTGAATTCAAATGAAGGGGGTTTGGTGTATTTTCAGGGGTAAATTAAGGTAGGGTTAAGCACATTTTAAGTACATTGTGTTTCTTAGTGTTAACCATAACCAATGGAACACAAATCAAACACAGTACAATGAAGAGGCAGAAAAAGGCATCCCAGACAAAGCATAAAAAAGCTAGTAAATATATGGCCTAGACCAACCTACAACATCATTAAAGAGAGGCAGACAGCAACTTAAACCACAGCATGATGTAAGCACTAAAAATACACAATTCCAGAGGGCAATACTCAACGTCCCAAATGTCCGACAACTTTCCAGAGTGGCACAACTTCTGCTTCAAAATCCATCTCTATCTACTGCTCTTCTGTACACAGTGGACGGACTAAGTCACATAAACACATTCAGTACAACAGAACGATGATTACTCTTATATGGTGACAAAAATCTCTGGAGCTTTGTACAAATATAAACATAGTTGGTAGACTGACACAGATTTATTCAGCAAAATATTAAACACAATGAATACAAATGAATAATGAACAATCTCCCATAATTAAATGTTTGTAATACTATTAATCTTACATTTGATTTGCGAAAAAAAACTGTCTACTTAGATTAAAATAGACTTATAAGGGGCTTCCAACCCATTTGTTTACTCCCCCATTTGTAAATCAACACAAATTCAATATAAATGTGAAATAAACATTAGGTTTAAACTTTTAAATGAAAATCTGTCAGACTGCTCTTGCTCATATTTACTTAATGAGATTAGATTGGATGAGTAACTCTTATTACAGCTCTCAAACACAATTAGAGCAGAATACACAAAGAGCTGATGTATATTTACAATGGAAACACTACAGATTTCTTTAAAAACTGTGCGTTCAAGGAAATACAAACCTGGAATCTTCACTGATCTGTTTTTAAACATATTCATGAAGTTACATCAGTACTTTGTGCAGTTTGGAGGGAGGTTATGGGTGTGGAGCTCTGGTTATTAATTTTTTTGTAGTCAATTTTGTTACATACTTAACTTTTTGTTGATCTTGTTTTTTAAACATGCTATTCCTGACCTAATATTGTGATGTATGGTAACTGTATAATATAGAACCAGTACTGTTCATTTCAATATATACACATCAGAGAAAAACAAAAGAAAGCCTACTGTAATTTATCTGTACACCATTAGGGATTTTTCAGCTGCACTTAAATCTCCACTCTTCGCTTTGGTGGAGGTTAGTCTATGCTATTAAAGGACTATCACAGGAAGACAGGAGACACCAGCACAAACAAAAGCATGAAAACAGTTTAAACAAATGAAAACTACCTAGAAAACAATAATTTTATGGGAGAAGATGAAAAAAAGTTAATATAGCAATTATAAAAATAAGACATACATAGTGAAACACATCATGACATAATTTCAGTGGATTTTCTGCGGATTTCAGTGAGTTCAATGGACTTTCTGTAAATAATCACACACAGCAGAGGGTCTATAATTACATTCAAACCCATCAGCGAAACACCCATCACAAACAGATTAAAGGGAAATTTTTGACCAATAGACATAATGACACACATGCTGCCAAATGTCCCATACAGGATTAGTGTTAATGTGACAAAAGCTAAAACTGTAAAACTGGGCTTCTTGGGTCTGTTAGAAGTGTCACTGATCCGGGCCGGAGAACCACACGAGACAATAAATGATGTTGATGTTACAGCTAAAAGAAGTGGCAGTGAAAAGAGTGCATAAGGAGTTGCTCTGGATAGCTCACAGAAGAAGAAATAAATGAACAAACAGATGCAGATTATGATGGAGATTAAGATGGAGGGAAAATGAAAGAAACCAGGAGCAGAGCAGGGTGGGTGCCTCGATACGAGAGCACCCTCTAGTGCTACCACTTGCTGGAGGTGCAACCCACAGATTATTGATGTTGACCATAAAGAGGACAATATCCGACATGTCCCGCTTCTTTCCCAGCACTTTTCATCCTGCAGCAGTTTTGTCACTATATATGGATCCAGAAGCAGCACCAGCAGGTCACAGAGAAGGAGTGTGATTACGAAGCCTGAGACTCGACTTCCAGTCTTATAACAATGATGAATAGAACGCAGAGCCCAAACCACAGCGGGCAGACCCGCACACTCTCCAATGATGAGGAAGATGGACAGTCTGATCTTACCAGGGAGAAACTCTTGCTGAGAAAACTCGGCAAAAGAATAGTTGGAAAACAGGATAGATGCCATTCTGTTTCTCCTCAAACTCCGCTCGTTGTCCAGTGATAAAAAAGGCAGGTGAAGAATGATTTTACAACACTGACTTATTTAACATAACAAAGATTGCGTCAGAGTCAGGTAGCAGAAAATGAGGATCTTCTACACTAAACACAAACAACCAGCTAAGTCCACCCAAAAAGACCATAAAACTTTTGAAAACATAATTATTAGATATCAACTCAAACATGAGTTATTGATGGATCACAGCATTTTACACAGTATGTCCTCTAATGTCTGAAAAAATCTTCTCAGATTTACTTTCAGTTTGGGATCAACATCAACAACATGTTCCTGTAAAATCTAAATATCATCACTGTGGGGACAACACATTTTTAGCTTTTGTTTTATAGTTACTGGAGCAATGAAACTGTACCAGTTTTACCTGGAAAAATATCCATAAACAATACATCCATTCAATTTTGAGATTCTGCAAAAGAGTAGTTGGAGAACAGCATAGATGCCATTCTGTTTCTCATCAAACTAGTCGTTCTTTGGCCTGTAATAAGAAAAGCAGGTGAAGAATGCTTTTACAGCACTACAGCGCTGATCTATTTAACATGACAAAGACTGTGTCAGACAACTTACTAAAATGCTGGACTGACCACAGAGATGAGGAACTTCTAGCAGACTAAATACGCACTGAATTCATCTGAAAAAAGAAAGTGTAAAAATATGAAAAACATAACCTAAATAAGCATCATGATATCCATCAGTCCTAGCATTTTACACTGTACTCTGGCAGGTGGAAAATGAACAGTGGACCTTTACATTCTGTTCGGAAAAATATATGATCATGGCATTACTCTAAAATCTAAACATCATTGCTGTTGGAACAACAGCCTGTGTCTCCATTCATATTACAGATGCCTCATCTGTGCCACGTCCCCATCTTCCTGGTCTCCGGAGAACAGAACCTGGGCTCCCCCTACTCACTATGTTAGATTTGGTTTCTCTGTTATCAGCCTCACTTGTGTTGCATTTCCTCGCAGCATTTAAAAACCACCCCAACCTGGAGCTGAATGTCTGTTCACCATCATACCAACCACCCTGTCTGCTCTTCTGTGTTCGAGCACACCGCCCTGCCCAAAGCCAGACTACCGCTCGTCACCTTCCCATGCCACTGCACTTTTTATTCCTCCATGTTATGGTGAACTAAAACGGTTTATACCTTTCACATGTTTCATTGGCAGATCAATGCCTGTTGATCAATGATCAATTATCAGCTCCTATGTGTGATTCTGTCTGGATTTCTGATCTGAACATGGCAATTCAAGAGCGCTTTTTAGTTGTTGTTTTTTTTTCACAAAAGGTGTCATCTGTCCTTAATACTATGTAAACACAAGAATATTTTGGTCTGAAAAAATGATTAAAACACACAAATCAAGGTTTTTATTTAAAAGCTGTAAACAGTCGCTTTGCCAGCATTTTTGTGTGAATATAACACAGAGCAGACAGTCTAATGTATGTGAAAAAAGTGTTCTTACCTCTGTCGTCAGCTCATTGCGAGGTTACTCTGAAAGACTGAAATGTCGATCTGAAACAACAGAAGAGAAGACCATCACACCCTCCCTCCTCCACTGTGACATGAGGAACAGGAACAGCGCAGAGGCAGTCCACCAGATGAGGACAGAGCATTTATTAGCACGAGCAGAACACTTTGTAGGAAAAAAAATCTCTGAACTACTGAGACGCTGCCATGCCGTCACTTCCTCTGCCTGGCTGTGCCCGCTTAGCTCAGTCGGTACAGCATGAGACTGAGGGTCTTAATCTCAGGGTCAAAAGTGCAAGCCCCAGGTTGGGCGGTACATGTTCACTTTTGGCACCTGGTGGTGGTTAGGGAGTTGCCCTGTGATCAGAAGGTCATGGGTTTGAATCCCAGGACTGCTAATGGTACCCTTGGGCAAGGTAAGTTCCCACACACTGCTCCTAGGGTGCTTCAGTGCTGGCTGCCTGCTGCTTCATATGGTGAATGCGTTAAATGCAGAGAAAGAATTTCACATTGTACTGTGATCTGTTCATGTGTGACTATAAGAGGCCACTATACTTCATTCTCCCAGAACAGGTGGCTAAGACCTCTGCCCATTGCTAATTTGACGGCTTGGTCAAAGCATCTCCAAAACAGTAGGTCTTTTGGGGTTTTCCCAGTATGTTACAGACCAAGTACATAGCTTAATGGCAACAGTATTCACTTATGATAGTAGGGATCAGATTAATCTAATCCATAGAGGTCCCACCTTAAAGAAGTTCAGGCATCTGCTGCTCATGTCTTGGTGCAAGATATCACATCACACTCTCAGAGGTCTGGCGGAATCGATGCCTCGATGGAGATAAATGCGGGGTCCTACTCAATATTAGGGTGGTGGATTTAATGATATGGTGGATCAGTGACTTTATCTGGTCCACAGTTCTTAAAATCACTGGTTGTCGCCCCTGTCTTAGGGCTTAAACACCCTGACAGATATATAGGGACACTTTTTTTTTTTCTGAAACTGTCACCACATGAATTAATTTTAAAGTAGACCACAAAAATAGTGGTTCAACTAAAAGGGTGCCCACATTTTTATTTTATTTTGCAATATAACAAACTGAACAAACGAAAGAAAATCTTTCATGATTTATTTTCCTTTACTCACTTCAAATAAACAAAAGAACCCAAACAGTCACAAACAACGGAAACAGGAAATAGGATTACTGTATTTTAGGAAAAAACTAAAGGCCTATGCAAGGCCATTAAATTGGGTTTTAATGCTTAACCATAGAATCTGCGACAGTAAACTTTGAAAGTTCACTGTTTTAAATAAATGATCTAAATTCATGAGAAATGATGGAAATTCATGAGAAGACCAGAGCATGGACCATACTGCAAAAAGTACAATATTTTTATTCAGGGTTCCCATACCTTGGTTAACATCAGATTCAAGGACCTTTCAAGGACTTTCCAGGACCAATATCCCCAAATTCAAGGACCACACACGGCGACATTTACCTACTGCTACCGCTGAATATGTTATCAAAAAACAATTTCACATGCAAATGCAATAAAAGACTGTGAATGGCATAGAAGTTGTTGGGATGCCAGAAAGTGGACTGAATGTATAACCTACACCCACGCAACATACATTAAGGATGTACATTACTGTTTTATGGAATTTAAGTTGAAACTAGACCGCATTTCCGCAGAGAAAATACAAAGTGTGCTTGCTCAAATGCAGCAGTCGTCTGACCCTTCTTCTTGATGAGGCCTGAGGTTGACTAACGAGTCTCGTAGTTGTGGCCTGAAGAAATTTTGAAATGGGCCTGCCGCTAAGAAACACCCTGGAAACTCCATAGCAACCATCTCCTAAACCATAGCAACTGCCCTTCATGCCTTAACAACCACCCAGAAACAGCTCTGTCCCAATACTTCTGGTCATATTGTTCAGTTTAAACAGGTGTGTCCCAATACTTTTGGCCAAATAGTTCAGTTTAAACAGGTGTGTGTCTGTGGGGGCGTGGCCCGAGGTCTCATTTGAGGTTTCATAAGGTTTGGTCTCTGTATGGAGCCTGAAAGTTTCTTCTACGCTGCCCGTTGTCGTCTTCCATGAAATTTTAATTCCCAAAAAATATTCAAGGACTTCCATGGACATTGTCTTTTTATGCCTGTTTTCAAAAATCTTCCAGGGCATTGAACTTATTTGTTCAGATTCACAAACTTTCAAGGATTTCTAGAACCCGTGGGAACCCTGTTCATTACATTTAAGATGTACCAAAAAGATTTTCCTTATTCCACAATCAAACTAAATCTGAAAACTTGGTTACATCTGGACATCACTGTTCTGAAAGTGTTCCAGAATCTGCTAATTTCACGTATCAGTTGATGTACAATTTATAATCTAACTTTAACAGTCTACTAAATACAGTACAATTTACAGGTCACTAAATGATACACACCACCAGAGAAAGTTGTTTTAATTTTAAAATGACACTCCTTAGATGAACATGATTAATAATTATCTTCATGATCTTTCTGGAAAGTTGTTATTTAAATCCTGCTTAACAACAGACCACTGAGAGGAACACCGTTACTACGTTGAGCACAAATCACAAAACCAGTGCACCAAACAGGCACCTTCAGAGACTGCAACGACTTCAGTTTTCACATATGAAAACGGGAGAGAATGAGATTTGTCAAATGGTCTCAAATTTGCTGCCATAATCATGAATGACAGAATGAACAAACGTTTCCATGCATTTTTTTACGATTTTTGCACACAAAAGAAAATTAATCAAGTGAAAGCATGTAAGTCAGTCCCATTTAGCCTATGAGTGTGTGGCCTACCACTCACCTATAAGTGATAAAACATGAGTGTCATGTGACTCATTGTGAAACTTGTATAAAATGACATATTTGATCAAATCAGCACTTTAGGAAATGTCACTGGAGTAATGAAAATGAGGGACCCCTTAAACAATGACTCAGGGGGGCATTCTGAGACAGTTGGGGGAGATTGTATGCTCTCTGTGCTTTCTACATCCTTCCACCATAAAAACTACATTTATCTGTGTGTGTGTGTGTGTGTGTGTGTGTGTGTGTGTGTTTCAGGATTGTAGTCTGCTAATCGCTAATACATGGAGTTTCTACTTGTCTAAAATTCATAGGTCGCAAAGAGACACCAGAGAAAACTTATTGTAACAAATACACCATGATCATCTTCATGATCTTCTAAGCTGTTGTCTAAACCACAAGTTCAGGGAAGTTGTTTTGATGCTCTTAACTGAAGCAACAGACCACTGAGAGGAATCAGCTACCATGCTGGGCACAAACCACCGACCCTAAGCACGATCTGGGCACCATCAGAGACGGCAGCATCTTCAGTTTTCACACGAGAAAATATGAGAGCCATTTCCCGTGCTTTAAACTGTGTTGAAATGATAACATTTACTACAAAACAAAGAACATGAATACAAAGAAAGCCATACACCTTTCTCAAATATCAAAAACATTATTAAAAAGATCTACTTGTAAAGAAAGTTATGAACATTCAGTGATATTCACTGAATCAAATATATAATAAATCCCAAGTTCCCTTGAGTAAGGCACCGTCCCCACACGCTGCTCCCCGGGCGCTGTGTTCCTGGCTGCCCGCTGCTTCACTTGGTGAATGGATTAAATGCAGAGGAAGAATTTCACACTGTTCACACTGTGTGCTGTGGTGTGTTCACGTATGACAAATGGTCACTTTACACTTTACGCTTACATGCTGTATGTCATGTTTGAGGTCAATCACGTGACAGTTTATTTATCAGTAATGAATATTATTGTAATTCTGCACTGATATCAGTATACTGACAACCCTACTACAGTTAATGAGAATTTACGCAAAACATATTCCTGTAAATAATTTGAATTCATTGATCATATGGTACTCAGTCAAGTGTCAAAAAACTCCTTAACATAGCTGTGTGGAGCCACGTGACATAATATTGTAAAGTAAAAGTCGATTGGTGTCATTGGTTTGGCCTCAGCGAGTTTAGTTAATGTTACTAAAAAGTTTAGTTTCTGGTATGACTTTACACGATAAATATATAAACTTATCATTTATGTTCATTACGATTTTATCAACAGTTAACAGCATATTACATTTAGTATCATGAGCGACAATTTGCTAACAGTTTAGATCATTTAATGCCAGACATGTGTTTACTGGCTCCATGAGGTTCGGCCTTCACAAGAGTGACTGGGCTTCACAAACCTACCAAGCTGTTTGGAAATACCCACATAACCACATGACCGAGCAGATTCAGCCCAGCATTTGAGAGGAACAACTATGCAAAAGTGAAAGAGACGCTTTCGTAGATGTTGCTTCTGCAGATACAAACTGCAGGTTCAGATTGTGTTCAGTTATTCAGTTAAACTCTTGGGTTCAAACTGATTCCCGGCCAGCAATGATCTGTGTCTTTAGAATCTGAGCCGTGAGAATTGGATGCTTATTGTTTATACAAGTAGTTACACCACGGTATTTTGAATATTCTCTTGGCGAATCTAAAAGGGTGTTAAAACATTGGTAGTTCTTGGGTGTGTGCCTTTTCTCGTTTTTCAGAGGCGTTCAGTGTTCAGACTCTCAATCATCACACATTTCTATAGTTTAATTAAACCCCTCTCCGACAAAACAAAGACTGTACAAATATTGCTGAAAATATGGGGATGAACTGCTGACTCGAGTGTCAGTCTAATAAAAGTAGTCGTTAAAACATTTTTTATGAAATTTGAAAAGAAAAATGCAAAACACAGATAATGTTCATTATTGGTTGTGAAGGTGTACATTGTCAGCCCTCCTTTCTGTTGTTGTCTCACAACTGACAGAACTTAAATATACTGATTTTAATATGAGCGCAAACTTTCATGTAAGGACTTAATGATGACATTTAATCATAGCGTTTTGTTTTTCTTTTAATTTGAGAAATTAAAAAGGACATCAGAAAGGTCTAGAGAATAAGAAACCCTGAGAAGGCTCCAGCGCCAGACTGGGCTCTTAGTGAACGGCTAGAGTCTGGTACCAAGAATTCAGGCTAGCCTGAGTGACCCTAATTACACAGAAGTACAAGGTGAAATAAAGTCCATTGTGCTGTTTGGATTAAATGCCTTTAGTGTATAGGACTCTATGAAAACATGGAAAGATCCATACATTAAGATTAAACATTTTTAGGGTGGATAGAAAGAAAACATCACTGATGAAAACAAATCAAAGCCCAATTTAAAATGGGCAGAAAACATCAGTGTGACCCATCTGAATTGTGTGCTGAGGTTGGTTGACAGACCAGACAATATTAAGTGCAACGGTTTCTGGCACCTTTTCTAAAATTACGTTATGTGTTACTGTGATGTGTTTTCCAAGATATTTGAAATCCTGTATCATTTTTAGGAATCATAAATAAAATAAAAGGCCTACTCACCCCTCCAGTTTCTCAAAGGCGAAAGCTTGAAGTGCTGTTTGCACTGATTTCAGTTGATTTTGGATAGAAGTCCTTAAGACATCATCTTAGCATGTGCTACTGCCAAGCAGCATTGTTTTAAAGAAAATAAATGACCATTTTTATGACCGTTTTACTGTTTAACACACAGAAAGACAAAAACAATGGTGTTTAACCAAAACTGTAGAGTTTTAAACCCGCGTTTTTGTCACCTGAACTCAAATCTACTCTATGTGGCCACCAGGGGGAGCTATTTCCGTTAGTGCATTGAAAAGATATATAAGTGATCTTGCAACTAAACTGTAGGGTTCACTATATTAAGAGCCTGAACTGCACTACAGTACACGATTCACAACTCATTGGTTGAAGGTTCTTGAATGTCTACAATATTATAGCACTCTTCAGGCTCCCCAGACGAGCCTTCGACGCCCAAACAGAGGCCGGTGTTCAGTATATTACACTCTTTTCAAAGTTATGTTTTATGAATTATAGTAATATCATTCTGTAAATCACATTTGAAGAGACAGATCTGAGTGCCCGTGTATGAACAATCTTTGCTCGCGCTGTTTCTGCAAAGCAACGATGCTGATTGAGTTTAAATAAATCTGTTACAGAACTTTTAACTGATCAATAAACTTGATCAATAAACTTTGAGATTTTTACATGAAGGGGAGTCTTTTTACCCACGTGTTTGTATTGTAACAGTAAGTGTTGTTTCTTTACAAGACTATGAATTAGTGGTTAGTGGAAAGTCGTGGGTTCTCAGGACTGCTAGTGGCACCGCTGAGCTACTGTTGAGCAAGGTACAGTCCCCACACACTGCTCCCCGGGTGCTGTGTTCCTGGCTGCTTGGTGCTTTAATTGGTGAATTGGTTAAATACAGAGAGAGAATTTCACACTATTCACAGTGTGCGCTGTGGTGTATTCACATATGACAAAATTGACTTTTTATTTTACTTTGTTACTTCATCGTCTTACACTACACACTGGACTGTTTATCATGTTCAGTCATACTCAGTTCTCATCATAATCCTGAGCAATTAAATTTGAGAGTTGTGTCATTAATCAGGATTACTGATGCAGGACTAAAACTTAATTACTAAAGTTATTGCACATAAATTACAACGCAAAAGGTGTGTGGTAGGTTCTGGCAGTTCCTATGGTTCCTACTACCACTACGAAACCAAATGAATGAGTTTGGTGTATTTTCAGGGGTAAATTAAGGTAGTGTTAAGCACATTTTAAGTACATCGTGTTTCGTAATGTAAATTGCTCCGTAATCAAAACTGTGTATCACTGTTTTTAGAAGCTTTGCAATGGTATAAACTGTGATGAGGCTTCGGAGTCATTCAACTGATGTGTAAAATAACTGATGTTCAGTCAAAATCTAGGAAAGTCCTCTTAATACATATATTTTAAAAAATAGAACATTTGTTAATTACCACTCAAAGATCTGTGCTACTTTGCGTTGGGGAGTAATTTCTTAAAAAGTCTTTTGCTACTCTCAACACACATTCTTGTCGAGTGCAGACTGTTCTGATTCCCACTACGGTAGTATTTTTCTACGAGGCAACGTTTTGATGTTGGAACCACGCCCATATTTCAAAAACTGGTAGAATAGTCCTTAAAATTCACCTTTAAGTATAATATTTAAACTAATGATATTAAAATATATATTAAGTGTCATGGTGTCAATAACCAAGCCCATAGAGCAGAATTATCATGACTCAAGTCATGGTAATTCAGCAAATCACACTGTACCACACAAGGAGGGCCTGCTGGTTTGAAGTGAAGTGATTTAACCTCGGCATTTAACCCATTCACCCAAGTGAAGCCACAGGCAGTCAGGAGCAGTACCTTGCTCAAGGGTACCGCAGAGTTGACATTAGCAGTCCTGGGATATGAACCCAGAACCTTCTGACTGCAGGGGCAACTCCCTAACCACTAAGCCACCAGCCTCCCCTTTTAACACCTTTAGCTATGGATTCTGTTGGTGCATGTGTATTTTTAAGAGATACCTTGCAATGAGTTTTCAAAAAGTGTAACAAGCAAAAAGGGGTTGCCACCTGAAGAGCTAAGTAACATCTGAAAAACAAGGCGGCACCACGCTTTTACACACACGCTGTCCCCTGGGACACAAACAGCATTGAAACTGATGAGCAAGTACATTAAAATTAGTGTTCAAACTATACAAGTGTCAAAAATTGGGGCAAAAACATTTTTTTAAAATAAAAATGACAAGTTTTAAATGCTTATGAAAACCTTAGTTATATGAAAAATTAACAGTCTTAAAAATACATAAAAAGGAGTAAAGTTGTTCTGATATTTAGGACAAAAGAAAAGAAAAAAAAAAAAGAAGCCATGGCATTGGGATATACTAAAGAGGCACAAAAATCTTGTCAAGTACTACTAAGGCTAAGCCTTCGGCTGCAAAACACCTGCAATAAAATTTAAGCAATTTAACCACTTGTGTTGAAGGAGGGACAGAAAACTTCAATTCCTCCCCTCTCAAGCTGGCTGCGGTTTATTAATTGCGCCTCAAACCTACAAGGCATTTAAAAACGCACTGAAAACACGGTAACTCAGATGTATGACTTTCTTATTTAATGTAAATTTTATTAAAAAAGGGAAAAAGGTCTTTTTTTATTCAACAATACAAGACTACCAATACAAGATGAAGAAAAATAGTCATAACAAAAGACAGTGTATGTGTACATCACATCTGTAAGTTGCTCATCCATGTCCACATCCCCATATCCCACACTTATTCTCCCCTTAGCCCCAAAAATAGGAACAAAAAAAAAAAAAAAAATCAAAATGAATCTATACACAAATCTATGGTCAATCTGTTCCTTAAGCGCTGAAAGAAAAAAACATGTGGAACACAAGGGAACAAGAGCTGAGATGAAAGGGCACAATGAAGAGAAAGGAAGGTCCTAATAAAGCATGTGGCAGAAATTTAAAAAAAAAAAAAGAAAAAGAAAAAAACAAAACAAAAAACAAAACACTGTTAAAGCTCTAAAGGCTTAAAAATGCTTGATGAAATTTACAAGAAAACCCCTTGTCCATGAGCTCAAACACACTCACACGCGCGCACAGTGCCAAACAGGAATGAAAGATGATGAGGTTGGGCTGAGCTCTCTGGTATGTGACTTTAATGATGACACTCACCATCTAACAATTAAAGGGGCAAATCCTTTATTTACAGTGTGTATGAATGAGAGACAAAGAGAGAGAGAGCCAGAGAGCAAGAGAGAAGAGGAAGAAGGGTTTAAAAACAAAAAGAGAAAGAAAGAAACCATGATTTGGCAGTGTGGGTGAGTATGTGCATGTAAGTACGTGAAAGATTCAATGCCGCCGCCGCTTCTTGCTGCTGGAGGGAGGGGCTGATGATCGGCCCTTCCGCTTTTTGTTTGTAGTCTCCTCGTCTTCATAGTGACTCTCTCTGTCAGCTGCAGAAAGCACCGAGTGAGATCAAGACAACAAACAAGATCATAAAGCAAAGCCCAAGGACTAACCCTCCAGCTCACCTTTCCGGGCCTCTTCCTCCAGTTCGTCCCAGTCTTTGCCACTCTCCTCTTCACTGCCCAGAGATGCACTGTAGTCTGAAAAAGGCACAGAAATAAAGCTTCAAGTAGGAAAATATTTATGATGTGATTCTATCAAACATTCCACACTTCCCACGTCAACAAAACTCTTCTCAGCCTCTTCCAATTTCTCAGCCTCTTCATATTTTTGGTTTAATGCCTATTCTAGAGCCCAATCAATGTCACTGACTAAAAAACCTAGAAATGCTGTTGCACCTGATGCACTCATAACAGTACATCCACAAACACGCCGCTACCATTAACAACGCTCTGCTAAAGAACTCGATTGATAACTGGACAGTGATTCTCCCTTTCCTCTAATGGACGGGGGGAGCTGGTAAATTGTGTGTTAATAAATAAACTACAGTCAGCAATATGCAAGGAAAGTAGGTGTAGAGTGCGTGTGTGTTCCGAAAGGAGGATATGTGGATGTGAATTACCCGAGTCCTCAGTTTCAGAGGAGTAATCTTCATCACTGTCTTCCTCCTCTTCTTCTTCTTCATCAGCTGAAGGGTTAAAGGTCTCATCCTCCATCTCAGACTCCGACTCATTTTCTGCACCGCTTCCCTATAAAACACCCAGCAAGTCTTGGTTATTCAAAACACTCTGCTGCAAAAGAACTGTATGGCAAGACAAGCATGTCTGCATCCACCTAAACACTTTTATCCAACATTGATTACTGATCCTATTTTCTCTATTGCTAAAATATAATTCAGATATTATTCCTTGAACAAACATAAGCTGAAAAATGTCTTCCCAAAATGAATGTATTTTATCAATAAAAACCATTTGTTAAAGACTGCCCTCTGCTGGTCAAAAAGGTATAAACAGAAATTAATAAAAGTGACAAGTTGAAAAATAACAGTCCCCTTTTGAAGGTGAGGCAGGAAAGATGCAAACGATATTCTTAAACAGACAATTAGCGACAGCCATACTGTAAAATGAAAGTACTATTCGGTAAAAAAAAAGCAAGCAAGCAGGGGTGGTCTTGGTAGACTTTGGGTAGATTTTAGATATCTTTCAAAAGAAATAGATCTAAACTACATTTACATCAATTTTTTTTCCTGTTAAAACTGCACAATTAAACTTATACACTTACCTCACTTTCAGGATCAAGGAAGGACCAGCCACCCTGCTCAAAAAAGCCCTCAGGATCATCAACAATGGTTTTCATGATCTTGGTCCAGTTCAGAGACTGAACACCCTCCGTGTACTTGATGTCACATGAGCTAAAAAGGAAGGTAGAATCATTACGTGGATTTTTTTTTTTTTTTAAACTTCAGTTCATCCTTTATGTGCTGCACTCGTGTTTTCTTAGATTGTTTGCCATTATGAATAGATATTGCTTAAATGACTTTTAGTGGACCAAGGGCCAAAGGCTAAATATAATTAAAATTAGGGTGAGGGGGGGGGGCACACAAAAAGTGAGTGGAACTTACTTAAGCCACTCTTTGATTGGATCGAGGGAGTTGACAGGCACTGCATTGATCATAGTCACTTTTTTGCTATAGTCTTTATAAACTATAACAACGTCAAAATTCTTCAGATGAAACTGCACACGCTCAAAATGAACCAACTCCACCTCATCCAGCGTCACAACAAAAGGGGGCTGAAGATAAAAGGTACACAAAGAGGAAATTTTAGCTGCCAGGTAACAAAACAATGAGCGCCTCATTTGTTTTGATTTCTAATACTCACCCACTCGGTCACATTGCAGAGTGCACTGGATGTTGGCTGCAGTAGGCAAGTGCTTCGGTAGGGGGCACCCTGGAAGCTTTAGAACCAGAATGAAACCTTTAAACTCCAAGGACCAGTTAGTGGGTTCAAATGTCCTTTCACTTTACTCTTCCTCAATAACCAGATAACTTCAAATACTAGTTTCACAGTAGTTTAGTAACACAGACTGACACATTGAGGTATTAATCTTGGTTTTTTTTAAGCAAATAACTACCATAATGCTACTAAGCCTACCATTTAAGACATGAATCCCCTAGTCCAGTGACCGATGGCCACTGTCCAGCACAGTTTTTAAAACATCACAGGAAATCTCTGCGCAAATTATGCTGGCCACCAGCCCTCCAGGATTTTTGGTTTAAAGGTTGACAAAAGCCAGACTTCAGTTTGACACCAGAAAACAAAACAAAAACCTAAATTTCCTCTCTACCCCAGTCTGTCTTACCCAAGGTCTCGGAAAGGAACCTCAAATTCCAGCTCCTCCTTGGTGAGTGTCTCCACCTTTTCAATGAAGTTCTTGAAGGCAGACTTCAGCTTGTGTCTCATCTCACGCTCCATCTGTTCGGCATACAAGTCATCGCGGTCGTGCATGTGCTGGTGCTTGCCCAGGTCCGTGGTGATCTCTCCCACCTCTGTGTAGAACTGCACGTCCGTGTGTCGCTTCTTTCCAAACATGATGGCGTTCTGTGGAGAGGGGAGGAACGTGAACAATGGAATGGGCTTGCTTAAAATGAAAAGCAAATGGGGGATACACAGTAGAACAATTAACAAAATGTTCAGTATGTCAAACTAATACAAGACCTATGATTTATACCTTGAGGTGGAAGTGTAGCACAATGATCATTTCTCCATCACAGGGCTGGAATATGGCATGTTTAATGTTGTTGTACAGGATGTCCACTTTATCACCACGTACAGATGTAAATCGGAAACCTAGAAACAGGCAAAAATTAATACATGGCCCACAATGGGTGAGGCACTGCCTATGCATTACTAGTTCATCTGCAGAACATTAAATATTTTTCCAAACCTCCTTAACATCAACACAACTGCCAGTAGTACTGACTATAGGCAGTTGTGTTTACTGATCTGCAGGTCACCCAAAAACAGAAGTTTGGGAAAAAAGAAAATTAACTTTAAAGTGAAGGCAAAAAGATTTATAACTAATTAATTCACAGCCATCTCCTTTAAGAGACGTTTTCTCTCTCTCACCATTGGTGTGTGCCTCCAAAGAGCCCTGCATCCTCTTCTGGGCGATGTTGGGCCGGATGTAGAGGTCTTTGAGCTTGGGGTTGCTGCGGTTCAAGTTGATGACCAGAGAGTCCTGCTTGACAATGCCTTCCTTTTCTTTCTCCTCAGCCTCTCGTGTCTTATAGCGCTTCTGCACCTCCTTAATGATACGGAAGGCATTTTGCAGGTTGGTGGAGGGCACCGCAGGGTCGCCAGGAGACTTGAGGTTTGATGCACGGTACGTACTAAAAGAGAAATGAAAAAAAGATCGGCACAAAGAGTTGTGTGGCATTACGCAAGAGCTTGTCTAAACTGCACTGGAAAATCTCAGGACATTCATAGTTCTCACTAGCATGCCCTATGCAACACCACTGCATAGCTAACAAAGGGAAGAATACTCACATCTCTTTGACGAAGGTGGCCTCAGGGTTGGGGAAGATGTTACCCTCATGCCGTCCAAGTGAGCTGCCTGGCACGAAGAAGTTAATTCTCAGGTAGGTGTAGTCCCCTTCAACGGACATGCTAATGTTCTACACAAAGAGAGACACATGACTGCGCACTGAAAACTGATCAACAGCAAGTTATGGTGCAAAAAAAAGTAATAAAAACATAAATAAAAAGACACAAAACAACAAAAAAAAGGCTTGTGTTCCAGTGACACCTACACAAAGGAAATGGAAAGGGGTGCTGCAAGTATTACCTTGATGGTGGCAATGTGAAACGGCGTTGCTATGCCAAAGACTGGCATAACCACGGTCTCATACTTTTTATCAATAAAGATCTTCATATCCCGAATGTCCTTCTCACGAGGCATCTGGGACACATTCTTGTAGGACACATTCGACTTCCTAGCCCTAGGAATAAAAAGGAGCATGGACAACCGCTCAATTAGGATACATCCATTTCTACCCGTTAGCTGTTACAACAACTAGGCATTAACCTGTAATAATGCCGAAAAACAACATCAACGTGTTTAATACAATTGGAAAATTGTGTAATTTTAATTAATTCCAACTAAATGCAATACGCATGACCTCACCACCTTTCTAAAAGCTACTCACTTTTGGATCTGTTGTTCACCCTTCTGTTCTGTCAGACGACGTTTGGCCTCCTCATTCATCTGATTGGCCAGTTCCCTCTGATGGGCCCGTCTCTTCTCTTCTGCAGTCATCTCATTCTGACCAATTATACGAAAGTGTTAGTCATGTTACCTTACAGACATTTGTGCATATAAGTATAAGCAATATTAAGACGACACATACTCTAGTTCTGTCAGCCAGCAGGGCAGCGCGAGCTCCTTTACCCAACAGGTCTGCAGCATTATCCTCCTCCTCTTCGTCATCTTCATCATCATCATTCTAAACAGAGAGGCACAGACAGTCAGAGGATCACATCTATGTATACGGCCTTAAACCCTCAATGAAATAATTGCATAAGTATAGTTACCTTGAGGAAAATTCCAACATTCTTAATCTTCTTTTTCACTGGGGTTAGTATAGTGGCAGATTCCTCCTGCGGGGAGATAAATAAGTATAAATACTTTACAGTTTATCTGTACAGGTTAGTTTGTTCAGCATTACCATGCACCTCACCTCATTGATCAAAACAGAATCTCCAATGAACAGGGCATATTTCTTCTGTTCATCCTTCTTCCCTTCGCTGTTCACCATGTCAGCAAATCCCAGACTGATACTCAACACCATACCTAAACACACAGTCATCATATGTTTTATTTCTAGCGGTCTCTCCCCCAACATCTACTAAAATGGATCTAGAACAAAATTCTCTGTCAGCAGCTGTAATGACAATGTAACCAAGCCCACAGTCACAGTTTCTAGAATAATCTTGCCAGAGAGAACCCATGCTAGCCTTCACATGCTACATTTGTGCATGCACTCACCTTTTTTCAGTTTGTACTGGTTTTTAGCATTCAAGACAAGGGAAGCCTCTCTAAACTCAATCCCCATAGCAAACCTGTAAAACACAGATTTGTGCGTTTGTGAGGAAAGAAGTGGGTGAGGTGAGTGTTCCATCTGAACTGGGAAGTCAAAATTTTTCAACTAAAACTTTCCATTTCCGAGGTAAATGAAACGCAGCAATGGTTGCATGTCTGTATGCATGTTTTTTTTTTTTTTTTTTTAAAGATATTCTTTATTCTTCTGGGCATGTGTGTATGTATAACTTACCCTAAATTTTTTGTGAGCTTGCTCATCAGGTCTGGTTTCTCCTTTTTGACATATTCCACAACAGTGTTGTAGGCATCAGAGATCTTAACCCCTGAAAGTTAACATAGGATTAAAAATCTGCCTGCAAGGCTTACCAAGACAGCAAAAATGCAAAGCACACTTAAATACTTTAATTCTTTTACAGAACCCTCTTATGGTACTGACAGGTATCCTCCATACATTTTCACACATCACAAAACACCCCTCACCATGTTTGAGTTCTTTTAACAGTTCCTCCTCCACCTGTAAGAGGAAGTTGTAATTGTCCTGCATCTCCTGGGGCGGGTCCACCATGAGGGTGCGTACCAGATTAGAGCAGTACGACTTATAGCGAATGCCCATCGCACAGGTTATAGCACCAAAGTGCATGTGGTTCTTGTCACTGAAAAAGTAAGCAAACACCATTCAATTATCTCTGCAAAATGGCCCAAGTACCAAGTATTTTATTTACACTTAAATACCCTAAATGATATTCATGTAGCACAGATTCAGATCTGCTAAACAAAAATGCCAGGCCAACAGTCAATGTGTTACAGGCCCTTACCTCACCACGCTGAATTTAAGACTGTAGTTGCCACCGCTCTGAATGATCGGAGGGTAGCACATCTCCACAGTTGAGGGGTCAACCCCACCCAAATACTTCCGCTCCTCAATTGCCTTTTCTACTGACTCTGCTAGCCGACTGTGTTTCACTTTCTGTTAAGACACACAAACAAGAGAGAGTAAGTTGCACTGAAGTATCTGGTAAAAACAGAATACAATGGAACACAAATTCATTTGAGGACCATTATAGTTCATTACTCACAAATATCATAAAAGATTTACATGAAACTGCTACATTTCACAGAGAATCAAATAATGTGCCATTGTGTGAGCAAGTAAACAGCTCTGGTTTTCCCTTGCTGTTGAAGAACCACCAGAAACCAAGAGGCTTGTGTGTGTGCGCGCTCCTCACCTCATCTGCATCCACGATCTCCATGACCCTCTCCTTGAAGAACTTTGTGAAGACGTCGCTGGTGATAGCAGCTGCTTTCTTCATAAGGTTCAGCTCACCATCTTCTTTCACAGCCATTGTATATGCCACTACAGCACTGATGTCTACCTGAAAAGACAGACATACACCAAAGTCTATCAAAAAAAGCTCACTGTATTTTGACTTACTAAATTACACAACAATGGCAAGCGAAAATTGTATTTCTCAATTTATATTTCTACAATTTCAGAAACAATCTTGAGACAGTAACACAGTAAGCTAAAATCCCACAGTTGTTAAGGGGTATCCCACAGGTGCCAACACTATGCACTTGTGCCCATTGTTACACTACATACATTGTCCATCAGAAGACAAGAGTTAAAGGAAACCTATTCAAAGCGTAAAAACCAAACAGACATGTACATACTTTAGACTTCATGTTGTATTTACATAAACAGATTTATATCGGCATATTTCCCACTGCTATCCCATGAAGTTGCACACCTGCTGAGGGCTAGGACATACTTCCGTCATGAGACATCTAGGCAAACACTGCATCTGCAGCAAACATGCATGGAGGGAAGCACTCCCTGCTCAGTTATACACAAGAACTGATGTGCACTTTGCAAGCACCATTATGGACTGACTGAAGTAGGGATCTAAGCCAACATTACCTCCCACACTGCAAGGTGGAAAAGATGGCTACAAAACACTATTACATCACTGGGACAGGGTCCCAACAACAGGAGACAACCATGCAAGAAAAATGCTCCACTCAGGAACCCTCTATTGCATCTTTTTTAGTCCCTTGTTTTAACATTTCCAGTATTCCTTCATCTTTCGGTTCCTGATCCCTTCTGTTCTTCACTTCACTTACTTTATCCAAGCCCTCGGCTGTGATCATGTCGTTCCAGCTCTTCATGTACTCCCCAGGGAATTTGTCCTTGATGAAGACACCCACTGTCTTTCCTGCTTTACTTCCTCTAATTGCCTCAATCATCTTCTCAAAATTGGCCTTGTTACTCTCATTCTGAGAATAAAGAAAAAATATATATACTTTACACAGAGACATGCTCCTGTCTTTCATCATATTATTATCACCACATAAAAGTCCAATATGACATTCTTGGCATAACAGACATCAGGTTTGTTTACTGGAAGATTTTTGACATAATGCAAAAAATTACTCCATGAAGGTGTTTGACAACTCTACCTTCTCTCTGACCAAAAGAGTGATGGGTGGGATTCCATTGGCGTTCTCACTGCCCTTGGTTACGGCAACCTGTTTAAGGAACTCCACTTTCTTCTTGCTGGCCAAAAAGATGATCTTGGTCTCACAAAATACCATTATAGTGTCCGTCAACTCGTAACCAAACAGCCATGTCTGCATGAGTGAGAGTGAAAGATTGTGAGACAACCATCTGTTACAGAAAGCAACCAAATGGACAAAAATGCCTGTAATAAAAAAGTAACCTCACCAACAGGACAATAAGACTAAACCTGCAAATATATGAACAAAAGAATTGGGATGCTTAACCATTACATTGACAGAGACTTTAATGACATCAAATACGTAGACTTTAATATGGAGTGGGTCCCCACTTTACAGCTAGAACAGCTTCTTCTTGGAAACCTTTCCACAAGATTTTGGCGTGTTTCTGTGGGGAAATTGCGCTTATTCGTTCATTCATTAAGATTACCCTTCACTGGAAGTAAGGGGCCTAACCTAAACCCTGAAAAACAGGTGTGTACTTTCGTCCATACAGTGAACAGGGAGCTTACCTGAAGGGCAGTGGACTTGGCGTAGACAATCTCCTCGTCCATACCAACAGACACCACGATGGCATCCACCTTTCCAAACTCATCTTCACCTTTCTGTTGAGAGACACGGGTTAGACAGAGAGTTACCCATAATAAGTACTCAAACTCTCCATAAGGGCTCGAATACAAATTAGCATCACTGTTCGTGCCGAACAACATGGAGTGTTGCATCTTAGCACCTGCTAGCTTTAGCAAACGTGAAGCTGAAAGCAACTGAAATAAAGACTCTGACTACTCACCTAAAACTTTTCATAACACTATCTTTCCTTCCATTACGTTAATTTTGATTCGCAAGAAACTTTGAAAACTTTACCACAAAGCCAAACCAACCAGCAAAACTTAAAAAAAAAATCAGGATAGATGCTAGACAGACAGCCACTGAGCTTGCTTGCTAAATAACATAAGGTCCACATTTCTCCGATAGAGCTGTAAGTAACAGCTCGTATTATATCCACACACTGTTTAGTAGTCAATTCATGACTAACAAATACTGAAAATTAAAATAAAAGAAACCATCATGGTCAACTCTAGACGTGGCTAACATTACTAGGCTAAGGCTAAGGTAGCATCACATTGGAGGGCTAACGGGCAGGCAGAGGCTTAGTGCATCGAGCTTTTTTAGTCTTTGATTTTCTTAAAAATACCCAAAGGAAAGATTATTTGAATGCAGACATGATAAAAGAATTACAGGCATTTAAAAGATCCAGTGTAGGAGCAAACGCAGCCTTTCTGAGGCCTCGTTAGCCTATACACGTCAAAAGGAGACCCCCTCCTTTTAGCGTGGGAGATAAATATTAGCAAGATTCCACATTTTTGTGCATTAATATACCTTCCAGTTGCCGTACAAGCGCTTAATTCGACGGTAATAGGCCTCCTTGTCCAGGTTCACAGCCATAGCGAGTCTTCAGTGGGCTCCAAAATCCAGATCCCGGCTTCAGGATGAAGGCCGGAGAGAGAGACTCTCACTTTCCACGCCTCTGCAGCTCAAACACTGTTCGTTTTCCTTTTTAAAACGTTGGGCTACTTTCTTTCGGCACAAGAGTTAACTGCGATCCTTCAGGTTTATCTAAAAGTCCTCTTGTGTTCAAAAAATAGCTGTTTTGACAGTCAGGGCGATTAAAACGGGCGTCCCGGAGCTACATAATGACACAAACACCTCATGTCTTATGTTCACTACGCACACAGGAACGACTGGGCTAATTACATGCTGCCTTTTCTCCCTCCCTTCTTCTCCTTCTTCTTTTCCTCCTCTCCCCCCCCCTCCTCCTCCCTGCCTTCTATCCTCCTCTACACCTTCTCTAACAATATCTAATGCCTGTAGTTTAATCAAAGTCAAATACTGACCATTATTTCTCAATAAATAGCAGTTATGTCACATTTGCTAGCCTCTAGTGTTTTGTCTCGTTTTATAAGCTCCAAGTATATCCATGCTTAGCAATGTTTACAGCTGCCACATGTTTTGAATGCCTGCTTCAACAAAAATGAAGAAATGAAAAAATAAGACACTAAATTGTGACAGTAAATGAATATGTAAACTAATAGGTCTTTGTTTTCCTTAGAAACTGCGCCCCCCAACGACTCGAACGCAACTAAGCAACGCAAAAATTGAACCCCACCTCTTCTATTTTTAACCAATAAGGTATGGCCTTTTTTCCCGCCTTCCTCTAATTTCCCGCCAAGTAGGATGCGGTGAAAGAGGCCCCACAGTGAGGACTGTTAAAACACAAATGTAAATTTATGTAATGTAAAAGTGAATCGAATAAAATAAACTAAAATTATGTCATAAAAATATGCATATGTATATAAATAATACAAGCATAAATTATATATACATATAT
>JBBPCX010000088.1:323821-374260 GCA_037974365.1 Hydrocynus forskahlii | reverse complement strand
GATGAGAATATGATACAGTCGTACATGTTTTGCCCCAACGTTGGACACAAACCAAGAAAAAATTTAAATTGTACATCTCCCTACTCATCTTCCTCCTCCCCCCAACCCCCCCTCAGTGTCACAGCAGACCAGGACAACTGAGGGGACAACTGAGGACGCTTCGCCCCAGGAAGGCAGCAGGCCCAGATCAGGTGTGTCCCCGACTTCTAAAAACCTGCGCTGCTGAACTCGGTGAGCCCCTACGAGTCTTCAACCTCAGTCTATGACTGGGGAGAGTTCCTGCTCTCTGGAAGACATCCTGCATGAGCTGAATGACTTCCGACCGGTGGCGCTCACATCACACCTGATGAAGACTCTGGAGCGGCTCTTCCTCAATCTCCTCAGGCCCCAAGCACAACATGCCCAGGACTCCCTACAGTTTGCCTACCAGGCAGATGTTGGAGTAAAGGATGCTATCCTGTACCTCCTTCACCGAGCCCACTCACACCTGGACAAGGGAAAAGGCACGGTCCAAATCCTGTTCCTGGACTTTTCAAGTGCTAAACTGTAGTATATTTGAAGTTTAGTTGTTTAGTTGCCTTGCCTTGTCTGAGGCTCTGAGCCAGTGAAGACTCCTGAAAAATTCTGGCATCATGTACCGACCCTGGCCATTTTGCCACAATGTTTGGAATTAGATGTTCAGCAGTGCATACCATCTGAAACATTTTAGGAAATGGTAATGATGACATACATTGACACTTTCACCTTTTATATATAAATCAGTACTTACCTGTACATTAATGCTGTGATATGATTTGCGGTTTATGTAATCAGGCTCTGTTGGACCTGCTGGAGCCTTTATCCTAATGTGGGTACAGTCAATGGCTCCGATGATGTTAGGAAAGCCTGAAAAATTACATGCAGTTACTATCCAAGTTACTGACCAGGTAATGATTTATGCCTGGTAAACGACTAGATGTTTAAAGATTCAGCACCATGTATTCCAAAGAAAGTTTCCTTAATGCCAAGAATGCCTCGGTGGCCAGGAAAGGTAACGAATACATTTAAAAAAGACTTCAGTGCAACGTAAACCTTCCTGATTTCACGGCACACTGTAGCTTTACTTAAATGTTTGGCATCCCCCACACTGTACAGAAATGAACCACTGGCAAAGTAACGCAAAGCGACACACACGGACTGTGCAACTGTAAGGGCTTTAGAGCGACGTGTGTCCTTAGAAATGTAAGGTTCCAATAACTGACACAAGTATGTTACACTGCGTCTACTAAATCTATAGCGCTCGTATAAATAATCATCCGGAAAATGCAACGGATCTATCCGAAGTGCTCGTGGAACCCGTTGCCTTAAAGCTCTACGAATGACCCGCGTTCCTTCATCAACTGGATTCTGAATAAACGGACACGACGTGGTTGTTCAGGTAAAAGCCTCCTTGTCATTTTATACTTTGAGTAATTGGAATCGCCTGCATGTAATCTGTAATAATTTTGGCGGGTCGGTGTTTGTGAGGGAGGGAGAATGAAAGAGGGAGAGAACAGCAGCAGAATGACGTACTGTGTGACATCATATGGCTTGTCCAATCATATTCATCAAGCTAAACTAAGCTTCACAACGAACCTGCAATGGAGCAGGCTTGTCCAAGAGCTTAGGTTGCCATAGTAACTGAGCGGAGATTTAGGTTAGCCTCGTTTGTGGAACTGAATTTGGACAAATTAAGCCGGGATTGTCGAAATAAGCCTGGCTTTTGAGGTTAGCTCGCTTCGTGGAATACCCCCCTGATCAAGTCAAGTAGATTTATTGTCATTTCAGTTATATTCACAGAACACAGTGATACGAAAGCTAGAAAAGACCAACGCATGAAGCAAGAAAGACCAAAAACAGAAATAACACAAGAGTACATAAGGGCACATAGGAAAATATACACAGAGTGCAAATAAAGCAATGTAGAAAGAAAAACACAAGAGCAACAATAAAACAGGACAGACAACATTTAGTACAATCGACAAAAGTCTCCGTGTGAGTCGTTTAGTCTGTTCTTTCACTCTTTGCTCAGTTGTGAGTTTATGTAGGACCTAGTATTTCTTCTCTTATATTCACTCCACCCCTCAGAAGAGAGAATGAATATACGTCCTTTTTTGCTTCACAAGAGTGATCAGTATCTGGGTTTTCATCCACATTTCTACATATTTACTTATTTTTACATGTAAATTCCAAAAGCATTAATGAAATAAAATCCTTGACCTGAGGACCTCTCACACCAGCAGAGGACCTCAAACTGAGCTTCAATAAAGGACAGCCTCAGGTGGAAGGAATAGAAGTGGGGGTATCAACAGAGATCATCTCCCCAGGTGCCTGGGAAAAATATGAAGAAGGTATTGTCCACTTCTTTTCCTCTAGGTGCCATCCCTTAATATAACAAACATACTTATTATAACCAAGTTTCGTGGAATACCCCCCGGGTGGCCCCTTGGTGGAAGTGTTTTCCCACCTTTCATTGGTCTTTCCCCACTCATTCGCCTCACCTGGGGTCTGTGCTACGAAGTAAATTTACTGGATTATCGTGGTAAGTTTGAGAGTAATTTGTAACTTATACAAGACATGACATCGCCACCATCACACACACACACAAACCTCTGTATTTATTTTTTTCTGACATTTGTATAATGTAATTTCGAAATGAAAATATAGATGTGGAAATGACAAGAGAAAGCTTGTCCTCCACCACATAATAGACTCGAGAAATTGATTTTTTTTTTCAGTTTAGAGACCAGGACATCCCACTCTGGATGAATGTCTCGAAGGTGGCAGCAGGCCTGACATTAACTGGTTGGCCTATAAACTTTATATAGAATTGTTTATGTATTTTATACACATTGTTATTCAAATGTTTTTCTTGCCATGAAAATATTTGTGTCCATCAAATAAACAACTTTTAATGGCAAAAAATAAAATACAATTATGAAGCATTTCATGGTTCGCGCCAAAACACCCAAGTAGAAGCAGGAGATTCTGATGCAGAAAACCTGCGCCAGATCAACCTCTGCCTGCAGTTCAGCACAATTAGAGGTGTGAAGGTCCACACTGTCCCTCTTGGTTCTGCATTAAATTCATATGTAAATAGGGTCACTCTGAGTGGGATGATGTGAAATGTGTTTTTAAAGTCTGAATTGTTCACAATGGTGGTGACAGGAACTAGTTTATTGTCTCTTAAAGGTACTTCAGACAGACCAAGGTCCATAAAGACATTGTTGGATTAGTTTCTGTGTGGAAGAATTTGACTGACCCGCACAACCCCATCCAACCTTTGGAATGAACTGGAACGGAGATTGGAGCCAGACTTTCTCGTCCAACATCAGTGTCTGACCTCATAAATGCTGTACAGAATGAATGGGCACAAAAATAACCCACAGGAACTCCAAAATCTTGTGGAAAGCCGTCCAAGTAGAGTGGAAGCTGTTATAGCCGCAAAGGGGGACCATGTTCATATTAAAGTCTATGTAATTGAATGCAGTGCAATGGTGCAATGGTCGGGTGTCTGATACGGACACCAAACTGATACTGTCTTTTTCGCTTATACTAAGTGGGTAGTAAATTTGTCTGGATGCACACTGAATCCCAAATTTCCAAACCCATAAAGTGCACAATTTGTCCATTTAGGTTAATCGGCATTGGCTCGTTAGACATATTTTACACTGTTTGGGTGCCGAAGCTTGTATCTGAATTCCTATTTAGTGCATTATATAGGGCGTACATTGAGACACAGCGTTGGTGCTCGTCTGTGTCTCTCAGTTTAGTTAAGCATGTACATGGTAGCTCGGGCTTTTTCTCGTTTCCGGCTCCAGTGATATCGGGCCATTTCAGACCAGAACTGACACCGATCATCGTGCTAATGCTAACGCAAGAATACACATAATTCAGTGACTTGTTTCTTTCCAAAATCCGTTTAATTCCAGTTCGTTCAGACATTAGAGTCTGTTTTTTTGTTTTGAATAGTAATGTAATAAAAAATAAAAACATAAAACTTCGGCATGAATGCACAAGCAAAGATTTGTGGTCCATAGAGAAAACACTGATCTCTGTGTGTTACAAAATGATATGACAAGCATTTTGTGAAAAAACAGAACCTGTTAACAAGTGCTCCTAAAGCACGCAAGCGCATACTCTTTCTCTCTCGCTCTCTCTCACACACACAAACACACACACACACACACACACACACACACACACACATATATATACGGGCACTCACACCTATAAAAGAGCAGGAACCACAAATACAATCATTTAAGGAGCGCAGGAATTACAGTGCAAAGGCTGACAGCACATAGTGGTTGCGTGACATTAAAAAAAATCTTAGCAATTGGGTACTTAAAGGAATACTCCGCATTTTGGAGCCACGTATCTGTAGCATACAGTCAAATACCACATTACCACCCACACAATGCTTCACTGAACTTAGAAAACAGAAAAGTAGAGATTTACAATGGTACCTGAATCATGTTAGATATCAGTATTAGAGGGCAGGTCCAGGAAAAATGGTCAGATGTTGACCGTCCTTCAGAATTGCAGAATGTGTACGTGATGCTGGGCTATTTCATTTTACTGCATTTGTTTCTCTACACAAGTAAATGTTCCTCACTTATTCCCACACTTTATTAATGTTTATATACCAACTAAGTCTGCAAGTTAACACATTAGTGCAATAAATTACCATCGTTATCACAAGTTATTTTATTAATTGCCATTTTCCTAGTTTAACCCTTTAAACCACCCATAATTCCAACTGCTCACATATATTGCTTATTTATTATATGTCTCTGGGACTGTAGCCATCTTGTTCAAAAACTGCTTTTAAACGGCCATGGATGGAAGTATGGAGAAATCAACAAGCAGCAGACTAACAAAGCAACAACAAAACGGAAAGATCTAATGTAGCAGTTTGTAGATGAGGGCCACAGTCCCAGAGGAAGTGGAACCACTGAATGTATATAAGACACACACTCACTCATTCATTTTCCATTAGTTAGTAAACACTAACTAATGCGGCCACTGTTGCTTTCATTGGATATCTGTGACGTTTGAATTGAAAGTGCGTTCCCGGCGTTCACATGTTCGCCATACATTTAAGTAATTTTCATGCTTAGCTCATTTTGAATTATTGAAAGTAATAAATTAATTCTGATGAAATTTATTTTGCTCACTCATATTTCAGTTATTTTAAATAGAAGATTTCTTTAAGGTCAAATGCAAGTAAGACAAACATTATAAACTGTGATTAGTTACAAGAACTAATGCAATTAATCACAATTGTCTCTAGTATCAACACTATGAGATTTGAGATATCTGAATTGGTCAGCAATACCAGTGCGTCCCTTCAAAAAACTATTTAAATGCCAACAGGTTGAAGCACCTGCCATTTAGCTATTCTTGCTGTGGGAAGTCAACAAGTTTTCTGTTCTTTTACTAAGTTTGAGAAAACTTGACCCTATGGTACTTGACTACATGGTACACGTGATGCAGAAAGAAGATTTGTCAAAACATGCTGGAGTACTCCTTTAACAGGCAAACACGTAAGCGTTTGTCGTTCGCACATTCATCCCGACTCAGACACTCGCTCAAACATGCAAGCATGCTGTCAGCCTAGACCATGTACATCTGAACGACACTAAAATGGCATGCTGAACGTATTGGTCTCTAAAAAGATAGTTTGACTGTGCAACAATGCCTGCTTCATATTGCTACGAAACTGTTACCGTTCCTCCATGGAGCCACACACTGAAGCCTTCCATGTATGACACACACGCACAAATCAAATACAAAAGAAATAACGTCAATGTTGGCTGAAATTTAGCTAACAGTGACCCTTCATTCAATCCGCAACACATCTTTTCATACATAAATGACAAGCCCTAACAATAACGCGCACATTTTCAAGGTCCAGCATCGACCATAACAAACCCTGAGACAGTTCATGGAACAAACTCAGTGTCCCACTGTGTGACATCTACGTGTGCGTGTGCGTCTCCACTTCTATGAAGAGTTTCTTATCAAATGGTCCATCATGGCACTCCGGAGTTCCAAAAGCTTTCTTTTTGCATTTCCACAACCATACGCTCCAGCACGCATAGACACATACACATATGGATCATCCAGTCTTGTCATTCAAACGTGTACTTTCGTAAAACAGTGACAGCTGTTAAAAAAAACGTGGGTGGTGTCGGTGAACGCAGGCTGATGTAAAAATAGCAGATGGTGGGAGGGGCTGGATGGACCGGGCGGAGCATTTTTTCAGATACAGCCAATGACGAATCACCCAGTTCGATTTAATAAACCCCACAGCGCCCACTCAGTCATGCTTCCCTTTGTATCCTCTTCCGTGCTGTTGGCTGCCGCCCTGCAGCCGGTTCGTTTACACCATCAAGAATAAATGGTGATGACCTCACTTCCTCCGCCCCTGACCAAGAGGACACGCTCCAGGCCCTCCGTTAATACTTCTAAAAACTCCATATCTGAGTCTCAGTCAAGGTTAGTCAACACTGCCCTAATGATATTCAGATTACTTTTTAAGACTGATCCTAAATGGACTTCAATGGCACACAGCCCCTAGAATACCTAAGTTTTATAAACTAAACTCCCTTGTGGAAGCAAATGAAGAAATTCTATCGAAAGTGTGGAGAACTTCAACAGGTGATACTACATATTCTTTTTTACTTCCAACATACATGTTTGGAAGGAAAAGAGTAGGTAATTTGTTATGATGGTTAGATAATCATTTTTGTTCATACAGACCTCTAAGGGACAATGCAGAAGCCATAAAAGAAAGGATACAATTTTCGTCTCCCTCTGGGTTCTTGGGTGGTCCTGGCATGTTGAGGAGGACCAGTCGAGCGTCATGGGATTTGTTTACAATGACCTCGTTCAGTTTCACAGCTGTGTGCATGCGCCGCACATTGGAATGGTCCCTGCAAGAGAATATAAAGACCAATCATACAAGGTGTGGAGTATTTGGAAGAGTATGTGTGCTCATTTTTCTACAAAAAACGTTTTTTTCCCCCAAACTGAAAGAGCAAAAAACTTTGTGCTTACTAAGAAATTCTTATAAAGGCATAACAATATACTAACTGTGATATGAGTTATGATGATCACAAATAACCCCATATGACCCCATATGATTGTTAGGGAATGTTACGCACGGCCGGATGCTGAGCATGTCCCTGAAGCCCTCAGGTGTGCTGCAGCCGGACGGTATGTGCGCTTGTGCACGGAGTTCAAGGGCTTTGTCTTTAGTCCAGGTCATATGGACGCGCCGATGTTCTGAAACTCCACCAACTTTGTCAGTCACACCCACACCATCAGTGTCATCGTCATCGTCGGAGCCAATGCTGGTCAAGCGTAGCATGGAGTTCCTGTCCTTCACCAGTTGTGCCTGCATTTATGAGTAAATACACATAAGTCATAAAAAAACAACTGGATGAATTTCTATTCTTTTTTTATTCTTTTGCTCCCTGGTGTCATCACACCCTTCCCTTTTCTCTCACCTAAGTTTACAAACACATGGATGGGAAACACACATATCATCCCAACTCCAGCAAGCCCCTTTTCACTTCCTCCCATTTCTGACACTATTATATCACATTCTCTGTTTGTCTTTGTCAACAGAAGGGGTCTCAAACTCAAATTACCTGGAGGCCAAATATATTATATATGTTTTATACATCACACATAACATTATAACCACTGACTGAACAAACCTGCCATCCTTGCAGTCACTTGCCAAGGGATGGAATACATTATTCAGCAAGTGAACAGACAGTTCTTGATGTTGGTGTGATGTATCTAAGTGACTTTGATAAGGGCCAAACTGCGATTGCTGACACCGGGGTCAGAGCATCTCCAAAACAAAAGGTCTTGTGGGGTGTTCCTTGTATGCAGTGGTTAGTACCTACCAAAGGAAGGTCTAAGGAAGGACAACCAGAGAGGCACCCAAGGCTCATTCATGCTTGTGGGGAGTGAAGGCCAGGACATCTGGACCAATCATATAGAATAACTACTGTTATTCTGGTGGTTATGGTGGCCTAGTGGGTAGGATACTTGCTCTGGACAAAGAGGTTCAAATCCTACCTTCAGCACACCACCACTGGGGTCCTGCGCAAGACCCTTAACCCCAGGTTACTACAGGGAGACTGCCCCCTGTAGTTAGGGAATGGAAGTCGCTTTGGATCAAAGCGTCTGCTAAGTGTCATAAATGTAAATGTTGCAAAAACTCCTGAAAGGTGTCAGAACATGCAGTGTCCACTTGTGGTGTATGGGGCTGTGTAACTACAGACCAGCCAGACCGCCCATGCTGATCCCATCCACTGCTGAAAGCACCTGCAATGTGCAACTTGGGTTCAGGCATTCATATGGATGTTACTCTGATACATACTACCTACCTAAATATTGTTGAAGATTAAGTATTCTATAATGGTCACTTTCAGCAGGAAACGCATCCTGCCTCACTGCAAATATTGTTCAGGAATGGTTTGAGGAACATAACAGTGAGTTCAAGGTGTTGATCTGGCCTCCAAATTCCAAAGATCTCAATGTGATTGAGCATTTGTGGGATGTGCTGGACAAAGTAGTCCAATCTGTTGAGTCCTTACTCCATAGGAATGAAAGGATCTGCTGCTAACGTCTTGCTGCCAGATACCATAGCACACCTTCAGAGGTCTTGTGGAGCCTGGGTCAACGCTGGCATAATGGGGACTTGAACAATACTAGGCAGATGGTTTTAATGCGATGGCTGATTAGACTTAGTCTTACTCCATGTTTATTGGCAATTTTTTCTGTCACCACAAACCATAACTGCTACTATTTAGCAATATTATTATTATAAATATTCATCATGTCAGTCAAGTAAACTTACATAAATAAAATAAAAAAGTAGAATCATATGTGACTTTGGCATTTCTGCTGAAAGTGAGTGAAGTTATTGTTAGTGAAGTTTAGACAAAGTTAATTCTGCATGAAGCTCTCTGGGAGACTGGTAGTTTGAGACCCCTGCTGAACAGTATTTCTGGGCTTGCTGTTGATTGTTATTGTCTTCTTGCTGTAAGACAATAGCACCTAAAACAGGCACACACTAACTACTTGCAAAGGTACAATCACATTCACACGCCTAAAAGAGAGGATAAACTACTACTGCTGGGATATCACTACTCAATATCTGCTGAAGTTAGGAACTTACATCATCAAAACTCCACCGAACTCGCTTAAGACAAAGCTCATATGAAAAAGTCAAGTCAAACACAGTCAAAACACAGTAAAAAATAACACAGGGCTCAGTACAATAAAACGGACATGGCACTAACTCTGTCCTGTCAATACACATCCACAAACATACCTCTTTCTCCCGGTCAGATTTGGAGAGACGCATCTGCCGGAGCATCTGTGACCGCTGTTCCATCATCAGAGTTCTTTCATATGTGTATGCGCTGATATCACTGTTGTGCTGAAAAGCAGGTACATGGGGGCTTGTATGAAAATGCCAGAGACAATGTAAACATTCAGAATTTAATTCATTCTGTCCATTGTACAAATAATTAATCAATCCACAACAATTCAGATTCTCCACAAGGGGGTGCTACTTGCACTGCAGTAGTTTTTGTGCGAATCACTGAAAAACCCAGAAAAGCAGAATGTCAAGCTAAGTAGGTTATTACCTATGGGTTAGGCTTCGCACAGAGTGGTTTAATGTGTTTTAAACTGAATGGCTAGCAGCACATATTTCAGCTTCTGAATCCATCGATGTCTTTGCGCTTTTTGTTTTTAATAACAGGAAAATGGTAAAATCCCAGATTGTTGAACTCTTTACAAATTACATCACAGATACAAACTGAACAGCTTTTAGGCAATTTGTGCTTCATGTGGCTTTACAGCGGCTTGTCCTCTGCATCATCCATTCCTGATCAATCTACATTTGAATTTATTCTGACAACACAGTGGTCTGGCAAAAACAGCAGAACCTAGCCTGGACCTTAGTGAAGAGCCGGAAGCGGTATGAGAGAAGAAGAAGCAGGAAGCAAAATATGACTTGTCTTCACTGACTGACTACATCTGGGATAGGTGGAAAATTGTGTAAATCATAACCATTAAGAGTAATGTGAATAACACATTCATACCATCTCCACCACTTCCACTTCAGCTTCTATGCGCAGGTGGTAGAGGAAGGTGGCCAGATCCTTCTTCATTTGAATTGAGTTATCCTCCATCTGAGCCACAGTAAAGATACGCATCCCGCACTTCCGCCATACCTGAAATAAACACTCAAATTATTACATTTATCCGTATTTGTGTTACTAAATACCTATTTATCAAAACAGAAAAATAAAACTTAAGATTCCAAATGTATCATGTTGTTCTCACTTTGTGCTGGCGCAGTAGAAAGGGCAGAAGCATCAGCATGCCTCCGTCATGTACAATCCACCACACATCGATGTAGCCGTCTGTGCAGGGCTCGCTGTTTGTTGGGAACAGAGAGATGTTCTTGGGCACCAGCAAGGCAAGGTGAGCTGCGGTGGTCACACGCACTGTGTCTGTAAAACAGATATAGTGTATTACATATATTTGTTTACAAACACATGAATCCCACCTGCAGACAGGGGGTGCCGATGTTTCAGAATTCAAGGACAAAGTCTGGCAACTAAAAAAATAATTGCACAATTTTCCCCTTTACCCCAAATGTCACACAAATAGAGATAATGTTGGGCAGGTCTGGCCTAAAGGTTTGAGAAGTGAATTTGGGACCTGAAAGTCGCCAGTTCAATTCCCTGGACTGGGAAAATGTGGACAGGGGAGTGACTGAACAGCACTTCCCCCTTCCTCTGTGGGTGCTGTGGCTGCCCAAGGTGTGTGGGTACACTGCTTTGTATGGGTTGGTTAATAGAAGATCAAACTGCTCCTTGGGAATTAGACCACCTCCAGCACCATCTATTCTAAATCACACTTACCCTTCTGATTAAGCCAACATCAACTTCTTGCACTACTTCTACGTAAAAAAAATAGCACTTAGTTCTCTCATCTGGTTCTCAAACTGTCCTGAAACTTAAGTGTTACCTCAAATCATACGTTGCTTTGGATAAATACATCTGCCAAATGAATGTGAGTGTAACATGTGTGTTAAAAGTATCTCAAAAATTAGCTAAAGACAACAAAAGCAGACATGGCCATGTCTGAATTGTCACATACAAAACAAGATCACAGGATGTCAAAACAAGTTAGGTAAAGTTTAAAGTTATTTACGAACATAAAATTGTTTGAGGTAAATGTGTGATCATTTAGGCATGCTGCTTGCCTGATGCTAGACTAGTGGCTAAAACTATAAAAATATAATACTTTTAGAAAAAGCAATTTGGAGTATTTTCAATTATTTATTTGTGTAAGCTAGCACTTGGATGACATTGTATTTTGTCTGCATTTGACAGGTTTGCACTGATGAAAAGAAACTGAATGAAACAAAAGACTGACATGTTTCAGGTACCTTGGCTAACCAGCTATGTTTGGAGTAAGAAGAAAGTTATAAAGTAAATGTGATTTCTTGCTTAACTACTGCTTTGTTAAGCTCTAAAATAATAATGTCTCTCAAGCTGGAGAATAATCCCGCCTGTCCTCTTCTTCACTCACTGATGAAGGTCTTCCAGCTCTGTGGGTCTTCACTCTGTCTCCAGGCATGTGGCCAACCCATCACGACAGTGTTAGGCCGCATGCCGGCCAGGCCACTGGACTGGATCATGTGACTGATGCCCTCACGTGGCTTCTGAGCCACGATGCACTGCACAAAGCCTTTCACCCGCTCCTTCTCCATCAGGTGCTTCAGTGTCTGAGGAAAAGAAGAGGGAAAGAAGGAGGAGAGGAAACACACCTTTCAGTGGAAGCAGAGAAAATCCAGTTTCTAATAATGAACCACTAGAATTAATGAAATAATCAACAATTTCTGATAACCAAAACTGATCATACACCTATAAAAAGATAAAGTCCTAAAAAAGTTGTAAGCACCTCTCTTTTACCATGTTCGTACATCTACACAAGTATAATATTCCACCATACCGGACAAATGTAAACAGCAAATTAACTTCAAACATGCTGAACAACAAGAAGGAAGGTAGAATGGATGGGTTGACAAAAAGGACAGGCAGGATAAGACAGACCTGCTCAGCAGCAAGAGACTCTCCATAGCTGTGTAGAAAGTTGCCGGAAATTACGGTGCCCACAATGGTTAACCCCTTCCCTGCCTTCAACTGAGAGGCAAATGTCAGCAGGCGCGGGGACTTGACATGAGCGTCCTCATCCAGCTTCAACAAGACCAGCAGTTGAGGCCTAAACATATGCAAACACAGAACGAGAATGAGTAAGAGAGGCCTGAGCAGCAAAACAATTGCAATCATTAATAAACTCAATGGTTTTTGATAGATAATATGCATTTGAGGTATTTCTTATGACTGATTTCACCATTCTCCCTCTTAATTCAATATTAGCAGCAAAGACAAATTCTGCTACTTCAGTACACTAGGTGCAGAAGTGTGCCATTTATTTGCTTGGCAGCGTAAATGATAATTAGTGCTTAAGATGTTTTACACTTCTTGACCTTTGTAAGACCCCTAAAATGTTTTATGGTTTTAGACCTTAGTATGACCTCATGCTTATCTATCTAGAGGAGAGCCATAAAAACTCACGAGTCAGATAGTTTCATGTTTGCATATTAAATGTAATGCTTCTTTGTAGAAGTCTGAACTTAACTTGAGAAAATAATGATAACAAAAAGACATTTTTAGAGATTGCTGTATTCAATACAGTTTGTGTCTTCAAAGCCAATGAGACCTGAGCTCTGTTGTCTTTCTCCACTGATGCAGCCAGATGAAGAGCAACCGCAGTGTCTGAAAAGTGTTGGTCAAAAAATTGGTCCAAAAATATTGGACAGTTTGGAGGGCTGATTAGAGAGCTAATTAAAGAATAAAGAAGGCAGTGAGTAAAAGAGCCTTGAAACAAAAGGAGAAAAAAAGTCACACTTGCTCTGCAGTGTGAAACTGGTTCTGTTTTTGTAATCAAATGCCTTTCATTTTCCTCAGGGATACCAACACTTTTCATATGTAAAGCAGAGCATTTGGAAACACACCATGGAAATTCGGTTTTATTGCTTTTTTATGTTTTACTCTCCTGTGATGTAAACATGTGCAATGCATGTTACAATTATTTCAATCATCAAATGACACCCTGAAATCATAATTTTGACATCCATAATACTTTGGACATATCAGTAAGTGTATGTATTTAGTGGGGTAATTGAAAAGGGCCTAAAATGTGGAGGTCTGTATGTGTGTCTGTGTACCTCCAGTTCTTGGTGTGTGGTGGGCCTTCCTCCAATCGCAGCAAGGCGTATCGAGCTGCACTGAGTGAAAGACCTCTAATGCCATCTCCCCACTCCTTCTCTGCTCTGTTACACACACAAACGAAAATCTATAGTCAGTCTTTAAAAAAATAAAATACCACAGAATATATTTTTAATGTAACGTGTTTTTCTTTCTGTTAATTTCCCAATCAACACATTCCACAGACACGAACACAGGCAAAGGTTCAGGATCTAGGTTCCCATGGTAACATACCCATGATACTCTATGTACTTATAAATCATGCCGGCGATCGCCATGGCGACGATTGCATAGTACCAGGACGAAATGAACATCAAGGCCAGGCAAATAATCATCCCCAAAAACGAAAGAGTCCTGAGAGAGGGAAGAAGTGGTCTGGTATTAATATGCATGTAGGAGAATTTTTCATAGCTTAAAGTGCAAAAATTAAACTGACACAGTAGTGTGTGTGTGCGTGTGTGTGTGTGTTAGCTGAATGCATGTGTGTGAATGTCTGTTTACCAGTGGTAGTAGGAGAAACGAGGTCTCCAGTTGGGGGTTCTCAACAGTGTCTGAAGGGCACAGGCCAGGTTTACAAAGAGGTAACACATTAGGAAAAACCTGCAGAGAGAGAGAGAGAGAGAGAGAGAGAGAGAGAGAGAGAGAGAGAGAAAATAGAGGGGGCCTCTATTAATCTCTAGTAGTCTGTGTTGAATGTACTGCAATAGAAAAATGCAATAAATGAAGTTACATAATACAAAATTTCTTAATAGTCATTGCAGTACTGGCCTTTATAAAACTGATACTGAAATAGGCAAATGGGCCCTTTAAGTAATCACAACATTTTTAATGGGTACTCAGAACATCCAAAACAACATCCAGATGTTCCAGAGAGATACACGTATAATGTACCATCAAGAATCCTCCAATGCAGTTTTTTTTTATATTGCAAAGTATCACATTCACTATATGAAGTAACAATCACAGTTGGTGTCTTGTTCACATTGCACAACACTACTACACCTACATGGAGAGAATGGGGGCAACCAGGTCCAGGGAGGCAATGAGAATGCCCAGCTCAGCAATGAAGGCGGTTAGAAGTAAAGCCCACGTAGGTTCTCCATTAGCCTTACCATGTCCAAACACCTACAGTGAGTACAAACAAAAACAAATGTATCAAAGGTCTACAGAGGCAGTGAACACTTATTAAATATTATTAAAATGAGAGCAACTTCCACCATCACTATGGTCAAGTTGTAAAGGGCAATACTGTATCAGATGGCACACCACATGCTTGACTAGCGTTCTTACTCTCAAGAAGGGAACAATGTTGTCTTTCGCGATGGCCTGCAGGAGTCGCGGGGCACCAGTCAGTGACTGAAGACCAGCGCCGCAAGTTGAGAAAAATGAGCCAAACACAATGACCAAGGGCGAGGGCCATGAGAGTGTGCCTACAACCAAGTTTCCATTTACAGAGTCTCCAAACCTGCACAGAAAATACAAGGAGTGAGAACAAGAAAGAGCTAAAGAAAGACAGAAAATAAAAAAGAAAGTAACCAACTTGTCTCTGAGAAGAACTCCTTCCACACAGGCTCCAAACAGCACCACGCTGGTTAAATCTATTACTGATACTCAGGAAAACTTTACAGCAGTAAATGATCCACATACTAACGAAGACATACTGTGAGAGGCATAGAGAATGATGCTCCAGTTAACTATCGGATTCCACTGGTAGCACACGGCCGCTGTTAGTGCAGTTTTCGATTACTTTATGTTTCTCACCCTACTAAATTTAACCCTTGGAAGTTGGAGAACTACACTATGTAAATGCAGTCATCAAAGTACTTTAAACAAGTTTCACAAACTATTATTCATGTAGTTAATCACATTTACCGTTACATTTGAGCATGAATATTATGTGACTGTTGGGAGGATACAGACAACAGAAGTGGTAAGGATGGCTAGAATAGTCCCAATAGGAATAGAGCGCTGAGCATCCTTTAGATCGCCTGACCGGTTAGAGCCTGCCATGATACCTGTCAAAGAAAAACGGAGAGTGAGAGGAAGTGGACATTCGCTTTGTGATAGACTTCTAGCTTGTGCTTCCATAAGCTGGCAACTTTATAAGAAATTTAAAGTTCTGCTACATACAATTAAACAATGTGCAGTCCATTCTCAGCACAGCAGTGACATGGCTTTGGGATTTTAGTATGTGTTACACTGGTATTAAAGTACCAGGCACAGCTGTATTGCTGGGGTTTTGAACACACCACTGTCTCTGCTATGTTGAGAATGGTCCACAACTTCAAATCTACAGACAAAAGCAGCTCTGGTCCAAAACTGACCACTAATGAAGGGCTAGATGATGCCAAACACAATCGAATGGGTGGGCTACAGTCTCTAACTACTCAAGCAGCAGGGAGCTATGAAGCACAAGTTTCTCACAAAATGCCCATTGAGTATATATATCTAACAAGTGTAGCTTTGGAGTAGCTTTATAGAAAAATAGGGAATGCACACCTGTCACAGATGGGAAGAAGATTCCCACCAGCAACGTAAAGGAGGTGGTGATGTCAGCGAAGACATATGGTTGGCTGTGGTTTGGGTGGGGTGGGCTGGGGGTGGAATGAGAACTTCGCTCCAGGAGGTCACCCTTGCTAAGATATGAACTCCAAATATTCTCTGGAGGGAAAGAATACAGATCATTCACACAGAAATACACTCTAGGGTTGCCTCCACTAATTATCTTAGTAATTAAGTCTAGCAATTAGGCTGACGACAAACACACATAATGCTGTTCAGACATCAGCACATGTTATATATATTCTTAATTAATTCAGCAATGAGTTAAATGATAATGCATATTTTATTGCAAGTTTGGGCGCCCTTAGGTCTCAAAGTATCGACCTGCAGGACAGCTTCATACAGCTAGTCTTATGTTTACTTTTCCCCCCTAAAATGTAGTGCTCACATGGCATGGAGTGGTCAAAATTTCACTAAGAAAACATTCGAGTTAAATGTATTATTGTGTAGTAATGTCTAATAAATAAATAAATTTGAACTGTCAGTTATGTTAATCTGTCTGTAAAATGAAAATGATAAATTGTCCATTTTGAGCAAAATGTTTTGAGCAAAATCTGCTTATTCTGATCATGTACTCCTAATTCACAGCCATATTCTATTTATTCTCTACCATGAATTGCTGTATAACTCCACTGTCAAACATCAGTATTTTCTCAGTTAGCTGTAGCCAGAAACGGGTCACACCTGTAATAACTCCACTTGCGAGTCCCGGTATCCCTTTGATCTGTGTGACGTTGTTGTGAGCAAAATACTCGTCACACACCGCGTTTAATTCTGAAGAGTTACAAAAACGTGACCACAACATTGTTGTCTTCATCGATGGTGGAACAGGGGTGTCTGTGCCGTTAATGTCTGGGGTACCGCTAAAATTAGCTTCCACCTGCACAGTCTTGGCACAATGACCATCCTGAAGTTCATGACGAGAGAGGGTCCGGTTCCCCAGCATACACACCCTGAGGAGAGGCAGTAGACTGATTGTTCGCTAACGCCCAGGCAACCATTTATACCAACAGTTTATCAGCAGTGTAACATTTACTTTGTTGACCTTATTTGTTAATTGAGAAATGTAAAGTGTGACACAAACATTTTTATAAATGGCAAAATGGAGCAAACTAGTTACGTTCTATAATGTTCATTTATTTAATGCTATAATTAGTTGAAAATCTGGCCATTCAGTCGACCAAGAAAATTCTTAGCAGGAGACAACCCTTTAAAGCGCATTTGTAAACAGAGACAAACTACTTCCAAAAGCATATCTTAACTGTTAAGGCTGAGTGTGGCATGGCATACAAATTATACAATCAAATCACAACTGTCAGTTACAGCTAATTCTGCTCAGAACTACCTAGAATCAAAGCTTAACTCACGGGAAAGAAGGCGGACTGAAGGCGGACACCAGAGCCCCGGTGTAGATGGAGAGGATCGAGACGATGACGCAAGCCAGAAAAACAGACGCCAACTTGTTAACGTATTTGACCCCCACAAAGACCAGAAGTGACATCAGCAGCAAGAAAATGGAGCCATAGACACGCATGTTGTTCAACATTGCGGCTGCCTCACCCTCAGGTTGCTGGGAAACAAAGATTTGGGCTCTTGGAGCTACGTACATCTGAGTAAAGACAAAAAGGACAACAGACATAATAAGATCAGGAAGAGATGCAAGTCACCTAAGCAAATAAAACAAAGACCACCAATAAAACGTTTATTTGACTTTTCCATCTTTCGTAGAAACTGTTGCGAGACTGGACAAACTTTATACATTGTTAACAAAAACCTCATTTAGCCTAATGAGAAGTGGAAGCACACGACTTTGTCAAACTACTTTGTCCAATTGGGCCAGCTGGTGGTCTGTTGGTTAGGGAGCTGCGCCTGTGAGCAGAAGGTTGTGAGTTCAAATCCCAGGACTGCCAGTGGCACCACTGAGGTACCCTTGAGCAAGACACCGTCTCCACACACACTGTCGCTGGCCGCCCACTGCTTCACTCTAGTAAAGGGGTTAAATGTAAAGAATTTCACACTGTCTGCTGTGCTGTGTTCACGCGTGATTATTAGGAGCCACTTTAGTTTACCTAAACATTGTGTTATTCCTGTCAGCGAGGATTGGTTTTATGTGAGGGAAAGTTACACCCTTGGTGCTACCTAGTTAGTATCTAATCATACAACACCAGCTGCTGCACAGTGGCTTACATTAAGGGATTTGCTGATATTTCCTTGTCACATTTATGATGTATACTAACATACAGCAACAGAACAGAACTCAACATTATGTTGCTGTACCAATAAAGTCAAGCTCAGTTACAGCAACAGAAGTGGAAATATTTTGCTCGCAACAAAAAAGGACCATCTTTATAAATTTTGAAAATGATCCAATCATAGATTTTTGTTGTGGCCACAATACTTTGCTTAAAACTGCTCGAAGATTTATTTATTTTATTTATTTATTTTTTTACAATTTTCATTAGGCCATAGCTTGTCAAACCCAGCAACAGTAGTTACAAAAGAGCATATATGAACAGATCAATTGTTCATGCATGAAATACAATTAATCAACTGCTCTGTTCATTGTGAGGTGTGGGAAACTGTAATAGGTGATAGCAGAAAAGCAGAAAGTAAACTGAAAAATTGATGTGATCAATACTGACGTAATTATCATTTGTACTCATGATTCAGACATACTACATGAAAGTTATCAAGATTCTACGAAGAGTGAAAGATGATGTTTAATGATGAAGAGTGTGAGGAAGGCTCTCGCACCAACAGGATCTCGATGGCTCCAAGGATGTACATGGACCCAGCGAAGGTGGTGCCCAGATAAAAACACAAACCGACCGCACCCCCAAACTCTGGGCCCAACGAACGCGAGATCATAAAATACGAGCCCCCGGCTACAGAAGACAGAGATGGGGAGAGAGAGGAGAGAGAGAGAGAAAGGGTATTATTGTCTCTAGGTTAGACTTCTACAACACTACAAATGCATTCTGTCAAAGAAAAAGTTAGAAAGAATGTCAAAGAACATTAGGAAGATGTTGAACACCTTGAGGCTGTTTGCACCTTGCATTAACATGCGTTTTGCGCTTCAATCATATCTGCATGGACTTCGGTCTGGTTTCCTTCACACTCCTCACAAAAAAACGCTTCCCCAGTGTGACAAGGGGAGATATCATTTTACTTTTGCTCATTGCTTTAGCTGAGTCAGCATTCAGCAGATACAGAAATTGAATATCATTAACACTTGTATTGAAGGTCAAAGATCCATCCCATCTATTCAACTGAATTGCTGGATCAATCCGAGCATAATCTCATCACAGTGTGCCCTAAGTGTTTTTACACCTGGGTTTTCAAGTATAAACTATCCAAAAGATATCCAAAAAATGTTGCTGTGAGGTGTAAGCAGTCTCTTTCTAACTCCAAACAGCACATTTTAAGAAGAGAAAATGTTGACTTTGCAGCTACAGTAGGGATTCCTCTTTCATTCAGTTTTACAGTGAATTTTTTTTTTCAGACACACAAGCATTATTAATGATCTCTTAGAACAGAAGTGATTTTTGGACACTGCATTCCCACTATATGTGTCTTTAATATAATAGTTCTATTCAATTAAGATTTTTTAGGAGATACATTATCAATAATGCTACATTCACATTACCAGGCTGAATTAGTGTTAGAAATGAAAGAATATTTTAATATCGCAATATTTTCTGAATACATCACGGTATAAGATGATATTTATGCCTTAATTCTTTTCTTAAAACCAAAGAACATTCCATATGAACCAAACGGACAATGAATATTTACTTAATTTATGTTTTTTGAAATGTTATTTCAAAACAGCCTGGAGCAGCCTTGCATGTGTGTGTGTAGCTTTCAGGTTCTAGATATTTTGTGTAAAGTGAATATAAAATTAAAAAACTAAAAATAACCTACATGGCAACATATGTTCAAATATCTTCAAAACTGAAAAGCAGCATCACATGATATCAAAAGACAGCGTCTGATGTAATTCATGGTCATATGCCTATAATAAGGTCAGTAATGTTTATTTCTACATGCACATCTCTCTGTCAGTCATCACTCAATTCTTAAGGTTTGGCAGCAGTGGTAACTTAGCACTAATGCACCTGGCCTTTGTTTAATCCTCTCCCTAACCATGAACAGCTGAAAGCTGTTAAGAGCAAGTGATCTTTGTGTTTATTCATTCCTTTCTTGTCATACATGATGAACAGGGTTAGTTTACATGACACTGTTGACTAAGTGTATGTATGTGGGTTGTTTCAAATACACTGCGCGTCAAAAATGCAAATGAAAACTGTTGAGGAAGAAAGACCAGAACTGGGCCAAAATTTAAAAAATGAGCATTAACTCTTCGAATGTGAACGTATCCTTAAAATGGAACAATTCAGAACTATTTACATGGAATTCACAAATGTGACTGAAGGAACGGTTTACAAAGTAATGGAATGCAATGGAATAAATACACTAGGTGTCATCTTTAATACCCCCAACTCTTGTAGATGCCCACCCTTTTAATATAACTGTCCTCATTGTGGACTCAAAGACCCTGATCTCAAGTCAACAAACTTACTTTAGAACTCTAGATAAATATGGGCCTTTTTAATGTTTAAGTATTTGCCAACTATAATTGCTACAACTAAAACCCTATGCACCTTGAACTGAGTTGTAATTCCAAAGAAACAGATGTATGGGAAAGATGGAGAAAGAAAAAAAAAAAGAGAACAAAGAGAAATACCTGGTACCACTCCATTAGTGGCAATAGCGCTCATTGAGATAGCAGTCAACATGGTCTGTTAGAGAGAGGGAAAGAGGGGCCAAGTGAGTTAATAAATTACTTTTGCTCTTTCCCTTGGACACAGTGGTGTATATACAAGGACAGTTGCGAAACCAGTCCTTGCTACGAAACCAAATAAACAATTAAGAGCACCGGCTGTGTTTGTAAATGTACAAAACAGAACACAAACTGTTATTAAGAACTGAACATCTCATGCCACTAAACGAATGACATCTTTATGTTAGTGCGTGTGTGTGTGTTTGCTTGTGTAACTCACACAGCAGCAGCAGATAAAGACGATACACAGTGCCTGTAAAATTCCTGCAGTTCCAACAACCCAGGTGAGCCTGAGGAATAGAATAACACCAAAGATGTTCTGGAGACATGGCAGATATACACCCATGAAAGTGCCCATCTGGGGAGACTGTGGGACAAAACACACAACAGAGAGAAATTCAAGGCAGCTATAGTCAAGTATTATAGCAGTGTGTATATACAGTAATTACAAATGTGCATAACATACTATCATGAGGTAATAAACTGCCAGATAAAGGGTGTCATTTCAATATAAACAAGTAAAACAATGGCAGAACTTAATTTAAATACAACTAACAAAGGTTAAACTGTGTTAACTGGGATACGTTCAATCGAGTTCAACATTCTCCACCCTTATGCTTCTGTCAGCTATTTATTTATTGTTTTTTATGGTTACACTGGGAGCTAATGCTTTCGTTTTTGCTCGGCTCATCTGTTAACTCACTAATAAATTATGCTGGCTGTCTGCCATCTTTGAGGTAAAGCCCTGTCCTGCCTGAAGTGCTGTGGGTCCACTCTCACACGCTGATAGATAGATCAGAGAATGCTATGACAAAGGAAAATGCATTCAGCATGAAAAGTGAAGAAAAAAAATAAGAAAAGTTTTTCTTTTATCAATATGACATTATGTCATACAACAATTTATTTTGTTACAAACGATTTTCAAACTAATAACACCTTATCCTCTTCCCCAAGGAGTAATTTTAAAGAAGTGTATGAAAGAAGTGGATATGGCACAACCTTATTATTATAAAATTAGGAGAAAATGTAAACCTCTACTTCTGAGTTGCACATAAGAAGAACAATTCACAGCAGCAGTAACAGAAATTTTGGACATGTATGTATTTATGTATGTATGCGTGTACAACAACCGTGGTTGGGATTTCATGATCACAACTTCAAATACTTTCAGGGGTGACAATAATGGCGTTACGGTTCATTTTGGTGTGCTTAATTGCACAACGTAACATTTGGAGACTGTGTGTGTGTGTGTGTGTGTGTGTGTGTGAGAGAGACACCTTGTGGGGTTTGCGTTTCTCTCCAATGCTCTCTGCCTCCTCATGTTCTCGGGCTCCCTGTGTGAGGTTGGTGTAGTTGGCCAGACGGGAAAGAAGCGAGGAAACTTTTGGACGAGTGTCCATCTCTTCCTACAAAGAGAGACAGAGACGGACGGGTGAAGAGAGAGAGAGTGAGAGCGAGCAAGAGACAGAGAATGAACAGATCGTTCTACCTATAATTGAACTGTCTTAAGTGGGACAAAGACAGATAGAATGCCTTGCTAAGTCCATCTCCTGTGGATCAGCTCAGCCTCTCAAGACTGAACTCATTTACTGGACTCTGAATTAACGAAAGCAACCATCTGTTACATAGTAACACCGTGAGCTCAATAACTGTCCAGCAATAATGAATGCTGTTACATTTCTAAATGGAGGTTGCATGAACAATTACGTTTATTTGCTACGCTACTTTCAAAGACCCCCCAACGTCCTATTAATTAGTAGGAATGTTTGTGCTACACACCAGTTATTCTTTAGGTATAAAATTTATAATTAAACTAGGTTTGACATTATCAATTATATTAGCAACCTAGCAGTCATTTTGACAATTAATTGCGTATCTATATTCATGTAATTTGTAACAGCAAATGTTAATTTTAATATAAAACATTTCAAAATGCAAACAGATTTCTGAAATCTTGCGGGTGTTGGTTTTCACTCTTTCCGTGATGTGCATAAAAGCAACTTGAGCATTAATGGCTCCCACTTGTTGAAAATCTCCTAACCTGGGACTTGCAATGCCCAGTTTATCATCCAAAACAATCACTAAAATGACCAACTGAGAAAGTACATTTTTACAGGGATTATATGCAACATATACACCGATCAGCCACAACCCAACTACTGACAAGCGAATAACACTGATTATCTTGTTAAAGGATAGGATATATCAGGCAGCTCATATTAGGACGACAAAGTGTTGGAAGGAGGAAAATGAGCACATTTCATGATCTGAGTGACTCTGAAAAGGGCCAAATTATGATGGCAACACGACTGAGTCATAGCATCTCCAAAATGACCTTGTGGGGTGTTTCGATTATACTGCGGTTAACACAAACTGTTGAAAAGTTACTCCTGGCTATGCCAGAAAGGTATCAGAACACAGTGCACTGTAACTTGCTGCATACTGGGCTGTGTAGCTGCAGACTGGTCAGAATGCCCATGCTAAACACTGTTCACTGCCAAAAGTCCCTAATGGGCACATGAGCATCAGAACTGGACCATGGAGAAGTAGAAGGAGGAGGCCTGGTTCATCAGATTATCTTATCCATGGAAGGTTGTGTGTGTGTGTGCATCATTAACCAGGAGAAAAGAAGGCATCAGGATGCACTATGGGAAGAATGCAGGGCAGATGAGGCAGCGTGATGCTGGGCAATCTGGGGTCCTGGAATTCATGTGTTACTTTTACACAGACCTCCTACCTAAATCATTGTTGCAGAACAAGTACACCCCTATAGGCAACAATGTTCCCTAATGGCAGTGACCACTTTCGGCAGGATAGTAAGACCTGCCACTCTATTGTTCAGGAATGTTTTGAGAAACATGACAAGGTGTTGCCTCCAAATTCCCCAGATCTCAATTCAATCAAGCATCTGCGCAATCTGCTCGGCAAACCAGCCTTGCAACTTTCAGGACTTGAATGATCGCCTTCTACTGTCTTGGTGCTAAATACAACACCACACCTTCAGAGGTCTTGTGGAATCCATGCTTTGACAGTTAAAGCTTTTCAGTTTTGGTGGCACAAAGGGGACTTGCACAATATCAGGCAGCTGGTTCTAACGTTATGGTTGACAGGTGTTTGTGACATAAGCTACCTCATTAGCTTAGCTCAAATGTTGACTCACAGTTTTTAAATCAACAAGCAAACAGGCACTAACAAAAACAAACAGAAGTAATAACCATAATAGCTGTAGTACATTGTGTTCTTAGGTGCTAACATCTATTTTACTCTAAATGAAGAACATTTAAAAAATGAAAAGAAAATAGTATCTATTCAGGAATTAACAGTTAGACACCTATTTTTTCCACAGGTTGAAGACCTATAGATTGCAGATATATTACTTAATTTTTATCATGTTTATATCTTCTTAATACTGTACATGCATTTGCACTGCACTATTGGTATTATGGCATGGAACAACATAGTATTTCATCTTATAACCAAGTGTTCCTGTATTTGGTGTACTTGGTTGCATTATGTGGTCTTACACGCACCTCAAACAGAGCCAGATTTCTGTCATAGAAATCATCGTCATCGTCAGCAGCATGACTGTTATTAATATAAACACTGGAGATCTTGGCATTGCCATCACCTGAGAGTGAATGAGAGAGAAGTAGAGAAGAGGTTAAATTTGTATTAAATTATTGCTGACTTTTAAGAAGAATGTATTGAGACATGACGAAAACAAATCCAACTAAGCCCAACCATTTCAACCCACTTCACTCTGATAGGATGCATCCAGATGCTTCGTCTGAATCACTATCTAAAAACAAAACACCCTAAGAAAAGACAGAGGGGTGTACTGGCGATAGTTTTACATTTCAGTACGCTTCATTCAGTGTTCATTTATTATTTAATTTGCTACAACCAGAACTATTAACAAATATGAGGCAATCTCTCAGCTGGGTTATACCCGACATCTACAAAGTGTGATTTTGGTGTGTATGTTCAAGAGAGAGAGTGTGTGAGAGAGAGAGAGAGAGAGAGACAGTGGCTTCACCATCACACTTCAGTTTCAACAGTCACAGCAACCGTGTCAGCAGAACTACTCTCACTTCCGCTCATAAGCGCACATAAATCTACTAGGTAACGTCTTTTGTGGAAGTTCCTCTTTCTCCAAACAACTGGCTCACACCCTGTACCCTAGTGTGTAATCATGCATGTAAAAACAAACACAGTCAGGGGATTTGTGTGTGCACCTATGTAAATAATCGTCTAGGCTTTTGGGGGAAAAAAGATGCAGTGAATTTGCTCAATTACAATCTATTTATGTCCACATGACCAAAACATACGGCGTTAATACAATTTATACTTTGGGTTTATTTCTTAACAGTGTTTGTCTTATTTATGGGAAAACAGTCATGTGAATCAAGGGAAATTCAATGCCTTACTTTTCCAGGGCGTTCATTTCTAGGAACAGTGTGGAAAATATGAGGTCCATCAGAATGTGTTTGTGTGCGTATCTGGGTACATTCACTAGCTCAGCTGAATGAGCCTACTGAGGTATTCCAAAATCTATTTATTCAGCAGAACTGAAATAACGCAGATGAAACAAAAGACCAAGCAGCTCTGAAAACAGCATTCATTTCTCCAGTTCTTCCTCCCCCTCGCTTTCTCCCCCTGACATTTTCTTTCATTCATACTCTTAATCTACATTTGGGTGGGACTGGAGGTATTTGGCTGTGGAGGCATGAATTTCGATGAATTTCCGCAGTTATGGCCCGACATCCTTGTTTTTAAAAGCCGCTTTATGTTTGTGTTTAAAGGAAAAATGGAACACGGCACAATAATTATTTTATCACCTTGTTTTCATAATAGTGGGAGCCGAAATCGTAACAGATGAGAGCATGTCATATAAAATCAACTAAATTGCATGCAGATATCAGAGTGTTACTTTATGGGATAGATCCTAAAACAAAAGAAACAAACTTAAGACACACAACAAATGCCTGCTTTTGGGGGGTAAAATAAAAAACGTCAATTTTCTGAAAAACCACGACGGACTTCAAGAACTACAGCAACAAGCTATTGCTCCTAAAAATAGCCGAGCAAGAGTTTTGTCCTGCTGCATAGACCTAAAACTGTTTGAATACAAGCTGTGCTATCAGTGGTGTGAAGATTCATAATTCTTGGGATTTGTCCCATCTGATTGTCAAAAGGGTGGAGACTGGCTGCACTTCAAATTGCCCAGAGGAACTGGGACAAAATGTGGGAAGGGCGTTTTAAAGTCATTCCAGAATGTAAACAAGCCAGCTATTGTCAGCATTAATTACAAATTTCCCCCAATTGTTTAAATATGCTGAATTCAATCAGTGTTTCCAAAGTAATCAGTTTAGGCAGTCTGCACCTACGTTACTAGTGCTGTACACCTGAGTGCAACAAAAACCCATGTGTACTGTCTTACTTACATCCATATCATAGTTTATTAACAAAAGGCCTTTATTACATAGTCATAACTAACAGTAACATGTTAATGCTACAACTAAAGCTATATGCAGCCTGAACTGAGTTATAATTTATGTGATAACAGGTAATTAACTGATAACCAATGCAACATATAGTTTTGCAACTCCAAGTCATGTTCTGTGATAATGTCATGAAGTATTCTGATATATTTTTACCATATTTGCCAGCCCCACTGCAAACAGATTTAAAAACTGCTTTCACCCCACTGCAATACATGCAGTGAACATTATCTGGTCACTTTAACACGCTGTCTGCAACTATTTGGGCTACAGCATCAGCTCTGCAAAACATGGATCACCAGAGCCTTTTGTTCATTCTGGCCTTCATAAATAATGCTATATTAGGTTATGCAATGGGAAATTCTGTTGTTTAGTACAATATTTCAACTCTATGTGCAATATGGAGTGTAATTTTCTTCAAAATGTGATCTCTGCAGTATAACTTACATAAGATTTCCTTGCATATATAATTCAAGATTGTGCAGTGCATCTACAATATATAATGCAGTGCAATTATATATTTTAAGTCCAAGTGCAATATGGACCACAGTCCAATGTCACATCTGCAGTCTGATGTACGTATATTTTATTTGAACACATATACATTTCATTTTTTAACCTATTCCATTTTATCTTGTACATAGCTTCTATTCTAATTGTTTACTTTACACTGAAGGGGACCGCATCCAAGTTCGTTGTACTTGAACAATAGCAACAAAGATTCTGATTATGAAGTAAACTGTTGAGTATCGGACCCTTCACATAACACTGACTATATGTTTCAATCCAGCTTGTATATAGTAACCTGGGAAGATTATATTTCTTTCCTTTTCTTATAGAACAAGCACACTTGAACTTCAGGAACAACATCCAGACACAAAGAGCAAATGACAGTTACCAGCAAACAAGAGCTTCACATACAGCATGGATAATATCAAAATAATTCTTACTGTGTTCAGTATGGCTGCGGTCTGGTGTCTCCACTCCAGCTGTGGTGGTCAGCGCTCCGGACACTTCGCTGGGTGGCTCACTGCGGTTGACACTCTCGCGTGACCCAAAGCGAACTCGTCCAGTGGATCGTCCAGTGGATCGCAAGCTGAGGTCGGGTGACGTGTCGGACAGGCCTGGGACGTCCTCGGCTTTGGTAGGTGTGACCGTGAAGCGGACCGAGGACGCCATGGCTTCCCGGGGCTGCTGAGATTCCGCCAGTTTGACCACTGGGACAACCCGTCCACTCTCAGCTAACGGTGCAGGCAGGAACTGGTCCAGGCGGGCGCGTCCCCATTGAAAGTGATCAAGACAGCCTCCTGGATGTCCTGCTCTGTTTCCTTATTGGTGGATGAATGCTACAGCTTCGAGGTGATATAGCTAATGAGCCTAAAAAGATCTAAGACTCACTAAACTGCTGAGAAATTCTTACGGGTCAGCTAGTTTCAAAAGAGACACAAGACACCAATTAACTCTAAAGGTATTCTAGTTTACTGAACTGGGAAAGTCTAATTTGACCCTGTATCAACAACAAATTGTACTTGAGACTGGGCTCTAGTCTGAGGTAGAAATGAGTAAAGTGCTCTATACATTCACAAGGTAGTCTTCTAGTGGAAAAATAGAGAATGTCAGAAAAATGGCTTTCATTAAGTATTCATGGACCAGGTCATTACTTTTCAGGTCCTGATTGTTAAGGGAGATGCTGACAATGCTGTTTGGCACCCCTCTACAAGCTGACCAAACTAAATATGGGCTCACTCTGTGATGTACATTTAAAGTGCTCTTATTAATACAAATGACAGGGAATGGAAATGGCTGCAGTGACAAAGGGTGCATGAAAACACAAAATGGGGACAGACAGAAAAGTAAACACAGTAAGTAAGGCCATATGGAACAAAGCCATAACAATAAAGATAATAAAAAGATAATATACACTACATGGACAACAGTATTGGGACGCCTGGCCATTCCACCATCAGGGACTTTAGTGACATCACATTCCAATACATAGATTTTAACACAGAACTGGTCCCCCCTCCGCAGCTAGAACAGCTTCCACTCTCTTTGGAAGGCTTTACAAACAATTTTGGAGTTGCTGTAGGAATTTGTGTCCAATCATTCTATAGAGCATGTATATATGAGGTCAGGCACTCATGTTGAACGAGAAGGTCTGGCTCGCAATCTCCATTCCAGGTTATCCCAAAGGTGCTGGATGGGGTTGAGGTCAGGGCTCTGTGTGGGCCAGTCAAGTTCTTCCACACTGAACTCATCCAACCACGTCTTTATGGAGCTTGCTTTGTGCACTGGGGCACAGTCATCCTGGGAAAAAGGGCCTCCCTCAAAGTTGGAAACATGGTGTTGTTCAAAATGGTAAAGTGGCCCTTATAGTCACATGTGAACACACCACAGTGTAAACAGTGTGAAATTCTTTCTCTGCATTTAACCCATTCGCCAAGTGTACCTCAAGGGTGACACTAGCAGTGCTAGGATTCGAACCCACAACCTTCTGAACACAGGGGCAACTCCCTAAGCACTAGGCCATTAGGCATTAAGACGACGCCCTTTACTGGGAGTAAGACCCTGGAAAACAGTATTCCAATACTTTTGTCCATGTAGTGTAAAATACATATTTAAGAAAATCATAAGAAAGGCGAAGAAACCTCTCTTTTAAAAGGAGGATGGGTCCTTTTTAGGTGAGTAAATGTAAAACGAGGCAAATGTAATTAAAAACAGTCTGTAGTGACGCTTTTAATAAATTAATTAATTTGGACTCCCTGTAGATGAACTGATGGTACAGCTAAGAGTACCTGAGGTGGCCGGTCCAGGTCTGAAGTGACCGTCACACAAAAGCGGTTCAAACCGGTTGGGAACAAGGAGCCGGGCTGGTATTATTAGTTCGGGCTGTCGGTGACAGACTGGCTTGAGCAAAAGACACGACATTTATGCTGGTTTTTCCTTCAGAAAGAGTATCGGTTCTCAATTTTAGGGTGTGCCAAGTCGCCAAGCAAGGATTAAACCGATTCCAAACTGGTTAAAAGGGTTACAATGTGAAAATGAAATGAAAACGGGCTCCTTTGGAGAGCTTCTCGCACTCTTTGGGCTTCATGGCGAACAACAAAGACTTGAAAAGGCTGACAGGGTTATAGGTTTAAACGTCTAAAACACCCGTTTTTAGCTGCAGGATCCGTTATATGGAAGGCGTGTGGATGCTGCCAGCTGCTGAAGGCTAGCATCACACAGCTAGCACCGCTAGCATCCATATTAAGCCAATTAAGATTTCTGGATCCGACCGGTCACTCGAGCCCCTGTCTGTTTTATTGTAGCCGACGAGTGGGACTTGGAAACGTGGTTCGTGGGGCAGAGGTACCAACAGAGCCGTGAGAGAAATTTCCAGTGAGAACAAAGTTCACTGCGCCAGCATTGCGGATGGTCTGCAGGCTAGCGCCAAAAAATGACTGTAAACGACCCTGACAGCCTGCAGATTCAACTAAGCAACGAGCTACAACCACAAACAACCGTTTGAGGTTTTTCTGGTGTTGGTACAAAATCTTCACTTCTGTGAGAACGCACAGAGTTAGCTCAACTGGCCAATATTCGTGACAGCTGCTGTCAGTCAGGCATATACGCGTATGAATAAAAAGTTCAGTTTTTTTGTGTCTCCTCCAGATTATTTACCTTGAGCCACCGTGTCTCACGTCCAAGGAAATCCGTGCCTGAGCTGGGTGTGCTGAGCTAAATCAAATCCATTCATGCTTGAGTTATCTCTTGTGCTCCAGATCCAGCTCCAGTCAGCCCGGTCTAACTCCCTTCCTCAGGGTGCACCTTCTTTTGCCAATACGTAACAGAGATGCATTATGGGGAACGTAGTCTTTTACAAGGCGACTGATTTTCCAGAAAATGTTTGAAAGCTTAGATATAGAACACACGGCACATCGGGAAATCTAGCTTTTTTTGTAAATGTGCACAAAAATGTATAATAGTGTCTCAGGGCAGACACAAGGTACGATGGGGGGTCTCTTGCTTATTTGTTCTCTCTCTCTGTCTTGTCTCTGTCGCTCTCACTCTCTCTCTCTCTCTCTCTGTCTGTCTGCCTCTCTCTCTCTCACACACACTCACACAGAGGGGCAGCTGGAGATTTGGACTGCAGGGAATTGCCCCTGCAATTGGAAGGTCCTGGATTCGAATGCCAAAGGCGCCACTGAGGTACCTTGATCAAAGTACTGTCCCGCATTCTGTGTTCCTGGCCAAGGGCGGACTGGGACAAAAAAACGGCCCTGGCGTATTGGGGTAGAACGGCCCACATTCAATTACGCACACCACCCATCTTTGCGCTCCCATGAATGTGTATAACAACAAAGTAGTATTCAATAAAAGTAGTATTCAACAAAGTAGTGTTCAATAAATTGTGAACTTACCCAGTCAAAAATGATGCAGCTGAATCTTTTAATTCATATTTGGGGGGAGGGGGGCATTCTGTATGTGTACTCATGTGACAGAGAGAGAGATTTTAAAAAGTGTGGATGTCTCTAACACAATGCCCCTATTGTTTTAGCAAGTGTGTTATAAATAGCTGTTCTCCAAGCGATAACACTGACGATGTGATTAGCTTATTTCACCGAAGTTCATAAATATAACAGAACAAATTAGCGCCGTCGTAAAACAATTGATTTATTTGTGTGTTCTCACCATAACTTTGCAAACCGCTTGTTTATATACCGCCACTGTCTAGAATAGCTCAGATTTACCAGGGGTGGTTAATGGGTTCCTTTACTCATAACTGAATGCAGTCCAGCTAACTGCAGGTTCACTGCCGCCACCGCCAGCTTATAAAGACCCGGCAGCAAAAAATTTGGCACATTTGGCAGCATCTACCTGGAGTGCTAATTTTTTCTCTCTTGCAGTTTCTCTGTCCCCCTTTAATTTCACTGACACTGCACACTGGAACCAAAACGGGGGTGGAGTTAAAGATCTGATTGGCCCAGCCCCGTGTCAGTAAAGAAAAGAACCAATGGGCCGCAGAGGAGTCTCTTGCAGGATCTCTTTCTCTTTCTCTCTCTCTCAGCCACAAGGTATTGGAAGAGATCTCTTTCTCTTTCTCTCTCAGCCACAAGGTATTGGAAGAGATCTCTTTCTCTTTCTCTCTCAGCCACAAGGTATTGGAAGAGATCTCTTTCTCTTCCTCTCTCTCTCAGTCATAAGGTGTTGGAAGGGATCTCTTTCTCTTCCTCTCTCTCAGCCACAAGGTATGGGAGGGGGTCTCTCTCACACTCTTACACAATATTGGCAAATAAACCTTTTTTTATTGTGAATGTGTGCAAAAAAAATCATAATAGAGGCCATTGGGGATCATGTTAATAAAGGTTCAGATGACAGTTTAAGATGAACAGAGCAATACAATAATCCATGGGCATCATTAAGATTACAGACTCAAGATACGGAAGAGGGTCTTTCTCTCAGAGCCCATCTGGAATCTGGAGCATTTAAGACATCCACCCATGCGAAACAAACTCTTGCCGTGATCATGGATGGAGACGTTAGCTGTAGTTATCATATTAAAGCTGTAACAAAGTCAGCATTTTAGCAGCTTATAAACATTGCTAAATTTAGAGATTGTGTCCAAACAAGACTTAAAGAAACTTAACCATGACAATTTCCTGCAGGGTTGACTATTGCAGCACTTTCCTCACTGGGTTTCTCCAGAAGTCCATTAGACAGCTCCAGCTCATTCAAAGTGCTGCTGCCAGAGTTCTAACCAATAAGATTACATCACTCCAGTTCTCAGTTCAGTACATAATTGATTGCAAATATATTACTCATGTACAACTCACTGAGTGGTTTGGGCCCTAAATAGATCTCCGACATGCTTCAAGGATATAATCTTGGTAACTCTCTTAGATCTGCAGGAGCTGCTCAACTAGTGGTGAAACGAGCCAAAACTAAACATGGCGGAACAGTGGGTCTCCACTATGCTGCCCGTCAATATCAAACCTGCAAAAAACTGCACTATTCTCCTACACCTTCTTTAACACATCTGCACTTCTGTTGCACTTTCAATATTCTTTTACTGATTTTTCATGCACTCATTTCTTCCATTACTTTATTCTATTTTGTAGTCTATTCCTGTAAAGCACATTGGATATAAACATCACACACATCAGCATATAAACATTCTACATTTTTATTGTAAATGTGTACAAAAACAAATTAGGGGCCACGAGGGATCATGTTTAAAAAAAAAAAAAGGTTAATGTGACAATTTAAGCTGAACAGAGCATCGCTAGGATAACAGGTCAGCTGTAAGGTATGGGAGTGGGTCTCTCTCATATACACACACACGAGAGTCTGTTTTCATTCATTCATCTTTCACAGCACAGGCCGAGGCTGTTGGGTGAGCAGGAGTCCAAAACGTTTCTTTATGGTCACTCTGTGCCTGGAAAACTTGTCGTCCGGCGAGAAGCGAGCTGGGTGTGCAGTGTTGGTGGGGCGGCCTTCTGGATCCACCTTCTGAAACAGAAAAATCATAAAACACAATAAATACATAAAGAAAATACAATTCATCCATTTAAAAATGTCATTTCAGAAATACTTTTTACAACTGGGATAAATTTCACAAAATAGATAAAAACAAGTGATTGGTTGGTATTCATTTTAAATTGTGTGTGTATAAGTATATATGTACATCTTTATATGAGTGCATGTATGTATATACATATAACCTGTGAGTGAATGAACAACCAATTACTTTTTTTCATCTGTTCTGTGTAACTTATACTATATCACATTTGGGTACTTTTTTAAATCCATCCCGAGAGATTAGGCAAAAACAAATCACATTCGTTTTAATTGTGACAAAACAGGTCAAAGTCAGAATTAAATGGTCGCAAATACTGTATAAAGAGATTTATTTAAAAAAAACAACTAAAATATTAAAATATTTTGGAAACCAAAACAAAAGTACAAAAGGTTCAGAGCTACAAGTGTGGCTCTCCACAGTCAACTAATCTGACGAGCTGTTCATTCCTTTTATATGTCCCAATACTTATAGACACACAAACCCGGCAGAGAGTAAATAAAAACGAATACATATATGGTATAGTAACAATAAATCTCACCTTCAGAGTGTAAATTCTCTCTCCGTTCTCGTTGAGATAGAACTGCAGGAACATGGTGGCTTCTTACTTAAAAGGAACGGGCCAAAACTTTTCACTCAGATTATTTTTGTAAAATCGTGCTGCAAACAGGATCCTCACACGCGTGGTTCTCCTCCCTGTGTTCTGTTCGGTACAAAGGATATCCGGCGGGGGGGGGGGTGATGGGAAATGTAGTTTTTCAGGACCCCGAGGCTAAAGAGCGACTGCCACCTGCTGTCAGAGAGCAGAGCGATTCAACATCGACTACACTATTGGGACAGGGACTTCAATGACATTGCATTCAAATACATAGATTTTAATATGGAGTTTCTCCCCCCTTTGTAACTATAACAGCTTCCACTCTTCTTGGAAGGCTTTCCACAAGATTTTGGAGAGTTTCTTTAGGGAATTTGGACCCATTCATTCTATAGAGCATGTTTGAGGTCTGGCTCACAATCGCAGGTCCAGTTCATCCCATAGGTGATGGATGGGGTTGTGGTCAGGTCTCTGTGTGGGACAGTCAAGTTTTTCCTCACCGAACTCATCCAACCATGTCTTCATGAAGCTTGCTTTGTGCACTGGGACACAGTCAAGCTGGAATAGAAAAGATTTCTTCCCCAAACTGTGTCCACAAAGCTGGAAGCATGGCATTGTCCAAAATGTCTTGGTCTGCTGAAGCTTTAAGATGATCCTTTGTGCTGTCAAAGGTGGGTAAAAGATCCTTTACTGGAAGTAAGGGGTCTAGCCCAAACACTGAAAAACAGATTTGTCCCAATACTTTTGTCTATGTAGTGTATGTTGAATTTTCAAAAAATAAATAACAAAAATAAAAGAGAGTAAAAGTGTGCACCTGTAGCACATAAATTATAAGAGGGCTGGGTTTGCAACAGGCAGTGCACCCTTTTCTTTAGAATGAGAATTCCACAGTTGGAATGTTTACTCCTGTTTATTTTTTAAAAGCGAAGCTGCAGAAAAGCGTCCAAACTGCTAAAGCTTTCACTGAGCAACCCTCGCTCCGACAGTTGTGCTGTTGTTGGCCTGTGCTGTCAAAGGTGGGTAAAATATCGTCCCTAAAATGTACACGGAGCAAGTTAACACTTATAATGCGTGGTTTTATTAATATTTGATTTTTAATCTTGAATATTCAGATCTATCTGTCAGATCTAGCTTCTTTCACCTGAGGCAGCTGGCCAAAATTAAGCACTTTCTAGCACGACGGCACTTTGAAACAGTAATCCATGCCTCTATAACCACTCGGCTGGATTACTGCAATGCACTTTATTCCTCTACTTCTCGATGGCAGCTTGTTCAAAATGCAGCTGCACGTCTTTTAACTGGCACACGCAACGATGAGCATCTGACCCCGGTTTTATTTTTCTCTTCACCGGCTGCCTGTGCATTTTAGGATCCATTTTTAAATTGCTTTTATTTGTTTTTAAGTGTTTGTCTTTTACCACTCTGAGCTCCTTCGTCCATATACACCTTCTCGGTCTCTCAGGTCGGCTGACCAGCTCCTCCTGAATGTGCCCAGGACTAGCCGGAAGCTCAGAGGGGCTTTAGGCGCTGGTAGCACCTAAATTGTGGAATGAGCTGCCTTTATACACCAGACAAGCATCCTCCATATTTGTTTTTAAATCACTTCTTAAAACGCATTTGTTCACTCTGGCCTTTGGGACAGCATGACATGGTTGACATTTTAATGTTTTTTTGTTTTTTTTTTACATTTATTTATTTATTCTACTCTGTTTATTTTGTTTTTGCTTTATTCTTTTTATCTTAATTTTAATGGGTTTTTTTGTATGTGGTTTTTAGTTTATTTTCGGCTTTTCTTATTCTGATACACTTGTAGCACTTTGGTCAACTTCGTTGTGTGTAAAGTGCGTTATAAATAAAGTTGCCGTTGCCATTGCCATAAATATAGTGTGACTATTGAATTCCTCCTAAATGTCATACAAATCTGTCTTGCAGTTTTTATTTTATTGCACAGTAAAAAGGAGAAATATAAGTACATTCAGATTTTGCTTTCTGCACCCAAATCCAACCTCTCGGATTAGGCCTCTTTGTTAATAGAAATTCTAACATTTATTACACTTCCTCTCTGTCTGTTAAACTAGCCTTCTGTTCCTACCCTTACTTCTGGAGAGATCCCAACAAATAATCTTTCTCTTGACTACAGATTTCCTCAGAGAGTCCGTTCATGCAGTTAATCTGTAACCTGTAGACCTTGGTGATGGACCGAACCACCTGCTCTCCTTCTGGCGGTGAAGTAATCAAACAGGATCCTATTGTTGTCTTAGACATGGAATCACCTGGGAGTACACACAAAAATGACCTGGGATCGAAAACGACTCCCGACGTTGCTGCCTCTACCTTTTTGTCCCAATTAGAGCTTCTAAATAATGCCTTAGAGCCAGCAGATGCAGAAGACATTTTTATGCATCGAATGGCTGTACACCACCATGAACCATTATGGGAAGCTGAACTGGGACCTGAAATTTCACCAGGGCGAATTCACCCTCCTCCTTGTCTTCCTTTTGAATGCACAGAGGACGTTCTTTTGAATGGTGAGGTTGGTGTGATCCCAGAACATGCTTCTCTGGATGAAGGCCCATCAAGATCTTTCATGAAGCCAGAAGACACTCCAGTGACTGTACCTGGTTTTGATTTGACTTCTCTTTCATCTTTCTTTGAAATGTTAGAGAACAAAGATATACCCTCACCAGATACTGAACACATTCTCAGCTCAGATCTTGATTCATCCCAACCGCAGTTGGAAGCACACGAATGGCTTCAGGAAAATGATCAAGGGCCTTCTAGTATGTCTGGGCTGGACCATTGTCTTCCACTTCAATGCTTCGAGGCAGAAAAGGCCAGCATGGTGCCCGACGAAGAGAACCTCAGTAAAGGGCCTCATGCAAATTCTCCACCCCAGTTTGGACTACCTGACCCGCAATACGATACCATTCTAGAGTGGGCAGAACAGACATTCGAAACCTTGCCCCAGCAGCAGCCGCCCTGCTCCACCCAGGCTTCTCAACCACAGCATTTTCAAGACCGTTTGGGACAGGCACCTTCCTCCTCCAACTCTCTCTCAACTGATCCTCATTTAAATAGCAGTCGGCATCCAGTTTTATTGGATTCAAACTACCCACAACCAACACAGCTCCTCAACTCGACTTTCTTCCCACTAGGCACACCTTCTGATGTCAGCTATGAATACTTGCCACCCCCTGTTGATCATGATACAAGGTTCAACCTAGTAAGCAGTACATTTGAGAACTCTCCTCCTCTGGTGCCTCAGGTAGACCTTAACAGCGGCTCATCAGTGTCTCCCCTGAACCCTAATCACCCTTATCACACTCGTCCTTTATACTGCAAGTACCCTCCAATGAACCTCAGCTGTCATTTACCTCAACCCAACCCACAAACTCCATTCTGGCCCGGCAGTCTGGAGCAGTCCCCTGCGGGAGAAACCAGACATGCCATGGACAGTCTCTCTCAGAAATTTTATGTGAACTACAGGTTATGGCAGATGTACTGCAAGGTGGCAAAGTCTGTCTACGCCAGCAGTCCAGATGCAGAGGCCTTGGCTTGCTTCTTCATGTGAGTATTAAGTTACAATGCGAAAATATAACACTCTAAATATATACGCACATTTTTTAGCTCAGCTCACACCGATTCCAATTTAGCAGTATGCACTATATGGACAAAAGTATTGGGACGCCGGACCAGTACACTAACAGGGACTTTAATGATATTGCATTCAAGTACATAGGCTTTAATATGGAGTTAGTCCCCCCTGTGTAGCTAGAACAGCTTCCACTCTTCTGTGGAAATGTGTGTCCATTTATTCCCGAGAACATTTATGAGCTCAGACACTGATGTTGGACGAGAAGGCCTGGCTCACAGTCTCTGTTCCAGTTATTCTTAACTGGATTATTATTATTAAGACTGTCCTTCACTGGAAGTAAGGGGCCTGGCCCAAATCCTGAAAAACAGGTGTGTCTCAATACTTTTGTCCATGCAATGTCATACTGCTAAATAGAGACATCATATCAGTATGTGACTCATATCAGCAGAAAATGCTGGCTCAGATATAGGAGAGGGAAAAAAAAGAACGAAACTGGCATTAAATAGCAACGTGATGTCATAGTTTTAGCTGTGCATTTCCTCCTGTGGAGAAGCAGAGTATGATGGCCTTCCTGTTTGGGTAGTTTTGAGAATGATGGCCTACTTCTTAAGAGAAGTGCTTAATTTGAAATCTTCTAAAATATCTTATTGATATCTGCACTGGTGAAAAATGTAGGTTTCAGTTGTAGTATTGGAATAAAAGCTATTTCTGCTGTCAAACCATTGGGAAATTGACACTTTTATATACTCTCTTTTTGTTCTCTTTTAGACCAGTAATTCGCTCGGTCTGTCTTCAGTGTCCTGAAATCTTTTTTGTGGAAGCAGTGAAGGCGGCTCTGTCGGAGTGGGAAAAGCACTCGAATTTTGATCGCATGGAGTACTACCACACTGCCCAGAAGTCAGTTACAAATGTGATCTCATTTTGCTTAATGTGGTATATCTAGCTTATCTAAATAGATGATGTGAATAAAAAAAAAAGTTGCAGTAGGCAAGTGGTTCTCAGCCCAAGTCTTGTGTGCTTTAGTCTAGCTAATCAGATAATTAACAGATCCTTTCTGAGATAAAGTGGATGTGTCACAGCAGAACAAGGGGGTCCTCCAGGACCAGGGATGGGGGCCTGTGCGGCAGAGCATTCTGATCTTAAACGTAACTGTGGAAAGGGCGGGAGTCTGAAGGGGAGCTAAAACTCTTGCACTCAAGATTAAGTGTCTATAGACATGCCTGTGCTCCTTCAGGTTCATGGAGTTTGAGGAGGAGGACCTAAAGCGCCTCTGGGCAGTAGACCAGGCAGCAGCTCATCAGGAGGCTGCACAGCAAAAGCAAACCCCAAAACATGAACAGTCAGGCAAGTTCATCAGTTAGACTAGGTTCCTTGAACGGTATTTACTTTGGGGGAAATTGTAAGTATTATTAAAGGTATAGTAAGCTAAAGAAATGAAAAAAATCTCCTCTCTCTCTGAAGGTACCACTCCGAAGCCAAGTTCTTCGAAAGCTGCAGGCAGCAGTGTGCAGAAAGCTAAAGGATACTCTAGAAAATCCCATGGCGCTCAGGCTTCAAGAAAGACTGTTCAAGAGCTGGCCGAGGGGGCACAGAGGGCATATAATGAGATCATGGAGGATCTAGAGACAAGGAACAAAAAACAGTCTGAAGATGCCAAAGATGAGGAAGAGGTGCATGAGGAGGAGGAAGAGGAAGGTTCATTCCCTGAGTATTTTGATGAGATTTGCAGCCAGGCAACATTTTTAAATGAGGTAAAGAGGTTTCACAGGATTACTACTCAGAGGAGAAATGATTTAAAGAAAATTATTTAAAAAAAATCTTAATGCTCAAGTACCATGATTTGTCTGTTTCAGGCTGGGGCTGGTCTAGACATGGAATACATCTCTTCTCTCCTGTTGTCAGATTCAAACCCCACAGACATGCTGATTCCATCAGAAGTACAGGTAAGTGACTTCTTTGGTATGTTTACACACACATACCCACCTACACACACACACACACACATATATATATATTTTAATGATGCTTGGCAACAATTTTGAATCGAGATTAATTGCATACTTGTCTGTGATTAATCATATTCTTATATGCAAAATATAATTATTAATTCAAAAGTAGTGTATTGCGCAATTTTATTTTAAAAGTACTGCTATATGAATATAAGTTCAATAACATTTGACTTGCAAACACTTTAAACTAATAAGGAGCTTCTTAACAGCTGTGTTCCCTTTAACACAGTTACAGTTCAAATAGTTCTGTAAATCTCACTTAAACATTAATGTAATCAAATCAAATATAAAACCAAACCTATTTGCCACTGCAGGGCGTTCACGTTTTATCTAGTTTGTTGTAGAAAAACAAGTTAAACTCAAGAGTCCAGAGCATTATAACAGCTGTAAAGGGGGGACAACTCCATATTAAATTCTGTGTACCTGAATGCAGTGTCATTACAGTCCCTGTTGGTGTTATGGTCAGATGTCCCAATACTTTTGTCCATGTGTGTGTGTGCGCACATACACACATTTTAGATATATATATGTCATCTTAATTAGAACCTTTTATATGCTAAATATTCTAGAAATGATATCTTTCTTACTTGATATGATAGTAGTAAGAGCTGTATAATTTCTTCCATCTCTAGGACAATGCACAGAATTTGTCCACTGGTGTCACTTTAATGCCAGAAACAGGCCACCTGAATCTTCAAACCACAGCTGAATCCATTTCAGCCGGACCACCAGAAGAATTACATCCTCCACTCCAAACCTTCAGTGCTCCGTTTTCTCCAACTCTCCAGCCTGGTTTGTGCATGTCTGATGGCAAAATTATTCCACCTCTGGCCTCCTTTAAAATACCTGCCTTCTTAAATCAGCCAAACCTCACGACCTGTCCATCGATGAATCCTGAGGTGCCCTTAACCAACAAACAACTCCAGGTTCCTGCTTCTGTTAGTGGAATACATATTCCACCTTTTCAGTATTTTATCCCCCAGAAAACATTTGAAATGCTGCCTCTACCACCTGGACCTTTACCTCAATCCCAGGTGGCTTCTGGTGGCCCTAGTACACTGCAAGGGCATTTCTTTCCAGCAAATTGTTTCATACCTTCTATGCTAGTACAGGAAGATGTAGGAAGTTTCAACAGACATGATGCATTTCAAGCCATTCCACTCACCACCATTTCTTCCAGTTATAATCAAGATAGAAAAAACCTGATTCTTCCGCTGAGGGAAATCAAAGCACAGAATCACTCGGACACAGAATCACAAAACGTGCATTTATGGCCTCCAGTGACATCCCAGGTTGCTAACAATCTCCAATCTTCAGTACCTCATCAGCACTCTCAGTCTAATTACAGTGAGTCTCTTTCTTTGGCAAACAGCAGTTCACAGAATGCAACAGAACCTGTTATTAACCTGTATTACACTTCATCGCAAACGAGCCCAGCCATTGCTAATCTAGAAACTAAAGACAGCGGGGTAGGTTCTGTTTCCGAAACCTCATCCCAAGAAGTGGAGCAGTCGCAAAGCACTGCAGTGGACTCAAATTCCCGTAACCATCAATCCATTGACACTAACATTCAAGTAATGTCTGAGGCAAAACAGAAAAGTGACAGTTCTGACGATTTAGATACCTCTAAAATCATTACAGTTGGGAATGAACTGATGGCAATCAACGAGGAAAATGAAAATGTAAATACATTTGTGATGGGAAAACAGAAAATGAAGGAAAGCATGCCTGATATACAAGAAGACAGTGATGGGACATACAGTGCATTGTGTCTAGAGAAGGAGGCGAAGGCGAAGATGAAAACTGTTGAACAGATTTGCTCAGATGGACAGCAACTACGCGAGAAAAGTTTAAATGAATCTGTTGACCATCAGGTTGGACATTTACCCAAACTGCCTTGCACACCCTCTTGCTCAGACCAAGATTCACCTACTTCTTCCAGGCCTCCAGTAATCCTCAGCCCTCTCTCGCTTGTATTTGCCCACTTAGAGACATTCAAAGAGATCTCAGAGGCTTGCCCCAAAACAAGCAAAGAAAAAGATGAGGGTCAGCTGAGTTTACCAAGCATGTACAAGGAAGGTGCCGTGTCTTCGATACAGTATCCTTGCTCAGTCGAGCTCTCTAACCTACCTTGTGATGTCAAAACAGATTGCTCCAGTCAGGATCCTGCTCTAAAGCTCATGGGGAACTGCCTGACTGACGTTTCAGAAACAAAACTTGGACAAAAACATTTTTACATTCCTTCAAATGATTTAACATTAGACGACGTATTATCTGACCCTATCTTTACTTCAGATAACACCGAAAAAAGCAGCTTTATAGAAAAGGCACCTCCTGGAGGTTTAGACACAACAAAGTCAAATCAGGACAAAGCAAAACATGTCAAGAGCAAAACAGTGGTGATTCCTCAAACAGAGATGGACCAAATCCTCCAAGACGCTTCTCAGAATGAGGATCAACTGAAGACGTCGACACAACCAGGTGCAGCAACAGACTACAACGCATATTTTAATGATCAACAACATTTCAGTTCAGAGGAATCAGTCCACGTCCCAACAAATGAATCTTCTTCACAGTCCTCTACAGTCACAGTCACCCAAAAGCAGTCTACCAAACATGAACCTGTAACAAATGATCATTCAGGTAAAATGAGAGAGCCAATAACGAGACCAGACAAGACACAAGAGGAGTATTTAGTGCCATCAGAGCTTTCAGCCATTAAACTGGACAGCACCTCCAATGATGAGGATGATCCCAAGCTGGCTGCACATGTGCAGACCACAGCTGAGGACAGTTTATGCATGAGTGAAGAGAAATTAGGCCAGGATCCAAAAACAGAAGCCAGCCTACATGAACAAGACAGAAGCAGCACACCAAAAAATATGAGCTTGATCACCAAAAGTGAAGAGAAGGAGTTAAGCACTGGAAATAAAAGACAGTCAGGTCCAACGGAAACACCAAACCAATGTGATGATCAAAAAACAAGAATTGGTGATGGACGAGAGTGTGAAAATGTGAGTACCTCCGCAAAAGTAGGTCAGATGAAGGAGAAAACGATGGGAACGGATAACAGGGAGAAAGAGTTGGCCCTGAAAAAGGCAGGGGGTGCTAGACGAAGTTGTCAAGAGACGTTTCACAGTGTTACAAATGAGAAGAATCCAACCAGGAAAACTGAACAGAAGCTGGAAAACAGTTCAGTTCCTCTGGAGAAAGGACAGAGCAAGAACCTGAAAAATAAAGAGAGACACATGCGAAAGGGGAGTCTGCAGAGAAAAGAAGATGGCCTTCTCACAAAGACGACAGGAACTATGGCGAGGGCTCCGAAGAAGCACTTCATGAGCTTGGAAGTTTCATCATTTTTAGGTGAGGCTCCATCGGAGAGTCAGGACGGTAGTTGCAACAGCACAGAAACATCTGAGTCTCCAGAACATGAGGGCATGAGAAGCACAGAAAGGTGCGATAGTAAAAAACACAAACGAGAATCGGTGAAAAACTATAAGGTCAATCCTTGCTTTGAATCGATGCAATCTGAAGCGGCAGCGGAAACACCAGATGTGAAAAAGAACACAAATGCTGGTAAACAAACAGGCAGAACATGTAAGAGAACATTGGACACCAATGTCAAGGACATTCACGGACATTCACAGATCCATAGCGAGGTGAGCGGAAACATTATAGCTTCCAGTAAAACGAGCAGTCTTGCGGCCATGCCAACAAGAAAAACCAGGATCTCCGGCACATCCCAAGTTAAAAGTACAGTAGCAGCCAAAGAGCAAGTGAAACTCGAGGAAAGTGTGTCTGAAATCATAGCATGCAACAGTGAGAGAACACAAAGGGGGAAAGTGAATGAAAAGCCTGTTAAAAGCCACAGTGATGATGCACAGCTGAGCCGAAGTACAAGCAGAGTGAGCAGCTGTGGTGCATCTGTGGCTGAGGAAACAGCAGAGAGACAAGCTAAAGTAAACAAAAGGGATCTGAGCTCGCTTGCATCTGAAGGGAATGATTCTAAGAGTGGTGGGAGAAGATTAAAAAGCGATGCCTCAGTGATCGGCATTAGTGTTCGATTCAAGAACAAGTCAAAGGACACAACAAAGACCAAAAGAAGAGATACGATTAGTGAGCATGGGAAAGGCAGAGCACAAAATCAAGGCAGTGATGGAAATAGACAGAAGAGGAAACAAACCAGAACCTGGACCACGTCCCAACGAATCCAGTTTGAGCAAAGAGAAAAAGAAAGAAAATCACTGGATGAAGGCATTAGCGAGAGCAGCCCTGATCACAAGAGGAGTGCAGAAATGAGTGGAGAAAGGAGGGGTGTGGAAGAGATGCAAAAGAAATGGAAAAGTGTTGCAAAGGAAGAGAACACAGATAAAAGAGAGGCAAGTGTCAAAAGATGCAGAATTACGAGACGTGCCGAGTCCTCGATAACAACTGCTCAGCAAGAGATGATTAGAAAAGAACCAGAAAAGGGTAAAAGGCAGTGTAGGGACCAGAAGAGCCACGCGAAGAGTAGATTCCTTAGAACACGCAAGCCACCATTGGCTCTGGAGGCCCCTCAGACTAGACAAAGTGTGGAGAGAAGTAGAAATGATGAGCAAAAAGAAAACCTGACAAGGGCAAAGGAAGTGAACAGCAAGGGAATCACAGAGAGCCTCCCGAAAAAAAAGCAAAAACTGCCCGAAAAATTGACGTCAGGATTTAAAATTGAAGCTGCAAATCTAAAAACGCCGCCTTTAGAGGTCAAAGACATTCCGTCAAGCTCACAAACCCCAAGACAGATAAGAAAGGGATCTTCAGCAACATCTGACGGTCCGAGAGAAAGGAGAGCCAATAATAAAGGTCAGCAGGGGTCTGTCAGTGTCCGTTCTGTCCACTGCAAGAAAACAGAACAGGAGAATGGAGGAAATAAGTGGAAAAGACAGGGCGAAAAGAAAAGTACAGAAAGTACAGACACAGCAAAAGAAAACGGAAAGAAGGCACAGGCAGGTAAAACAGAGGCCAGAAAAATAGAGAACGAAAATGAAAATCAAAAAAAGTGGCTAAAAGGAGGAGGGATAAGAGTGAGGTGGAGTGATAGGCTTGGAAAAAAGCAGAGAAAGAGGCCAAGATGACTGGACAAACGTCCCAATCAGATTTCATAGTTTTATTTACAAACTTCATATATTAAAATGATACCTTGACCGCATTCTTTGGTTTACACAGAGATTTTTAAAAGTAGACACACAAAAAAGTCCTTCAGTTAACATTTAAAAATACAGTACAAATATAAAGGCACTAATGTCCATCTGACAGAATGATGGACTTTCACAGTGTACAGATGGCTTTGATTCAAAACAGAGAAAATACAAAAGACAACGAGAGTCATACATACCAGTAAACTTCGCCCCTTGATGGAGTGTACAATAAATGCACACTAAATACACATTTCTCACACTCATATCCCACACACACTGAAAAAATAGTCTTATATAATATATGTGGCTGAATGGATACTGCTTACACAGTTTAAAGTTTTTCTGTATTGCATCTACTTGTCCATCATTCTATTGCAATACAGCCATCCACCATTTATAAAGTGGCATCATGGTCCTCAGTAAATCTTCTTATTGGTGATTCTGTTCCCGTTATGAATGCCATTGTTGTTGCGACTAGCCTTTCCGTTTGGAATGCCGTTGTGATTTCCATCGGCCATGGCGAGCCCCACCTCCTCGGCGTGGAAGTGTTCGCTGAGGAGCTTCTGATATATGGGGTGAGTTGTCAGCAAGTCGTATAAAGCAGCTGTTGGAGAAAACCAGTTGTTAGACAGTATTTTTAAACAGATGAAAGGATAAGCTACAATTTGTTTAGATCAGGATAAAATTCACAAATTCATTATTAATGCATTTTGTCATTTTCTGTATTAGATATTCTATCATAAGCCCAACACTGCCTAATACTTTATTTGTATTCAATGAGCAGCAACAAAGACACTGCCATCCAGTTAAAATCTGTGTGCAGAAATAGTTTAAAGCTCGGGAGAAAGTGAGCACTAAAATTGATCTATCTGTACTTTTTCATTAAATAACGGACCGGTCAGTATTGTCTCTGGGTTAATGAAAAAAAAAAAAAACTGCCTCATATCAAACCTTAGCCGCATTTGATTAACCCATATAACTGAACATATATAATATTTAGATTTCAACAAATACAAACGGTGTAAAACAGTCTAAAACTGGTGTTTGCTGTCCTACACACTTGCCATTTGCTGCTCTTTCACTCACATGCTCATGTTCTAAGGGTTAAAAACTGCAAGACTGCAGACCTTCACTTGGCTTCCCCCTTTTGATCAGTTCTGTGTACATCTCTGCAATGCTGTACTGAGGAACGCCAACCAGCGCTGCCATCAGGCTGGAGAGGTCGTCTGCACTTAGCAAACCATCACCATCAGTATCGTACAGCTGGAAGACACACAGACACAAACTCGATTTTTACATTTTATGAGTGACAGGGAGAGGAATTTCATAAAGCAAGATTTCAGTCAATCAAATAATGCCTGACCCCAACTACCATAGTTCTTAAGTTTAATTATTATTTTTATTCTACCCATTTTTGAAGCGCTTTGCACACCGCTGTGAAGTTGTGAAAGGTGTGTACTTTGAACTTGTTAGCTCTGTTAGTCTTTGACATAATGAGATACTTTTGTATTGCTGTCAGAATATATTGTTATTTAAAGCCTGATGTCAATCTTATGTTGTTTTCTGGGTCAAAAGGCAGAAGGGTTTATTACAGGTCGGGAATAAGCTGCTCACCTTTCAAGGAGGGGAAGAAGCTGCCACATACACACAAACTCACCTTAAACGCAGTGTGAAGGAGAACTTCTGGACTCCGGAATCTGGCAGCAGCACACACGCTCAAACAAAGCTGCCTTAGATCCAGTGTGTCATTCTAAAATACAAAACCACACACACGCACTTGTCTTAGTGTCAGTGTTCAAATACACTTCAATGTTCAGAAAGACACACATGCAGTACAGGGACACGTCCTTTTAATACAAGCTGTTAAGGGCTCATACAGAAGCTCTATTAGTTATGGCTAGTTTATAGATGTATATTAATTAAGCACAGAAGAATTCTGGTGATATAAACTGAATTCATTAGGTCAACTAAATGCAAACTATGCAGACAACCTTGCGCACACACACACACACACACTACCTTGGAGTATCTGGAGCAGATTTTTGCTGCAATCCTCCTGTCTGACAGTCCCAACAAGAAGCCTAGTTGTTCAACAGTTACCACGGTGTCCTGCTTTGATTGACAGTAGTCAGTCATAGCGTTCATCGCAGTCTCCACTTGTGCAATGTCCAAACTGAAAAAGAATAAAGAACAAAATCAGAAGCAAAAAAAAGCAGAAGTTAAAAAAAAAAAAAAAAAAAAATACATGGTATCAAACATTTTGCACATTTAAACAGTATTTAACTGTAAACACTTTCAGCAGTGGTTATTCACTCCACTTGCAGGTGGTTTTAATGTTGTGGCTGATCGGTGTACATCATCAGCATGCACATATACTATATGGACGAAAGTATTGGAAAACACCTGTTTTTTAGGGTTTGGGCTAGGCCCCTTACTTCCAATGAAGGGCAATATTAATGCTTAAGCATACCAAGACATGCCAGTTTGGAGATCTTTTCTATTCCAGCATGACTGTGCCCCTGTGCACAAAGCAAGCTGGCCCACACAGAGCCCTGACCTCAACCCCATCCAGCACGTCTGGGACGGACTGGAACTGGAGAATGACATTAGTACCTGACCTCATAAATGCTCTACAGAATGAATGGGTGCCAAACTCTTATGGAAAGCCTTCCAAGAAAAGTGGAAGCTGCTACAGCTGCAAAGGGGAGACCAACTCCATGTTGAAGTCTATGTATTTGAATGCAATGTCATTAATGTCCCTGTTGGTGTAATGGTCATTCATTTCTCTTACCCCTGACTTCTAAGCAGTTTGAGGGTTTCCCCAGCTGGAGACTCCAGAGGAAGAGAGAGACCACCTAACTTTGTGGCAGGAAAAATACCCTCCATTACATAGTCTGTAGCTGGAACATCTAAGGCTCTGAAACACACACACAAAACATGTGATCAGATATTTTACAAATCTGAAACAAGATTTGGTACTTCACCAAACATAACAGCAATAGCAGAATTGGCGGTAACACTGTTCTGTACATCCAACAATTTTATGTAGAATATATATATATATATATATTTTTTTTTTAAAGCACTTCAGATCTTGTTTACAGGTAATTCTCACACACATTTATTCAAAATGAAAATAGTCTGTTTTGTAATGTAAGAGTCCCTTGTGTCCAATTTGTCCAAATTGGGTTATTATGCATATGATTTGTTCAAACGATTTTGAACAAATATATGCAAACGATTTGTTCAAACAATAAAAAACAGATTCATGCTCAAACAAGCTAAAGGAACATTTGTTGTGAAAATAACTATACTGAACAAACTGCACACAAACAGTAAAATGCTCACTTGGCCATGAGTTTCTGTACATTATCTGCGTACAGCTCCGGGTTTTGCTTTTCTTCCTGGGAAGGAACGTAGACAGGCAAGAACTGCAGAAAAATAAGCCAATGATCAGCACCCATTTTTGCAATCACAGTCACGTAAATGTCACATTAGATTGACTCAGAGAAATGACAGACTGGATATTACCTCCACAGTAACATTGGTGTAGAATTGAGAGGTGGTGTGCCAGAGACATTCGAGCCTACAACCAAAAGAACCAATTTCAGAAGCAAACCAAGAAGAATACGACTGTACATTACTTCACATTCATTTGGCAGATGCTTTTGTCCAAAGCAACTCACAATTTAAGGAAACATTCAAGTTTCAGGACCGTGTGAACCAAAGGAGAGTCCTAAGTGCTAAATATTTATGTAAGAGTAATGCAAGATGATCAGTGCATCAGGAGAGATGCTTTCTGAACAGATTTTCGAAGATGGAGGTTTTTGAACATGAATTATACTGCCCTGGTAGGCTCATTTCACCAGCGGGGAACTACAAAAGAGAAATGTCTGGACTGGGTTTGCCTTGTGTGTTGCCTTGTTTTCCTTACGGTACATATTTACATATGTACAGATGTGCGTGTTTATTTTTACACACAAACATTAAAACTGCTGACAGGTGTAGCAAGATTGAGTATCTCATTACAGTGCCACCCGTCAAGGAATGGGATATATTAGGCAGCACTCAGTTCCTGAGGTTGTTGTATTGGAAGCAGGAAAAATGTGAAAGTGTAGTTTTGACCAGAAGCAGTGATGACTGTGTCAGAGCAGTACCACCCACCTATGGTGGGTGTTCACTGACCATGCTTCCTCGGACCACTTTTGGCAGGAACTTATCACTGCATTCTGGGAATATCCCACAAGTTCGGTTATCTGTTTCTGTCTCTTTCTCTGGTTTGGAGGTGCTCTAACGCAATCGTCTAGCCATCAGAATTTGAACTATGTCAAAGTCACCATTGCTAGACAATCAAAGTTATTCACTTCGCTTGTCAGTGGTTTTAATCGTTCGCGGAAACCCCCGCACATTCAGGGTAACCACAGATATCCTCCACATTTTTTTTCTTTTGTGACGTCCAGGCCTTGGTTGTCACGCCCCTCATCCTTGTGCTGGTTGTTTATGTTTGGGTGTTTTAGTTAGCAAGGCAATCCGACACCTGAATGGAACGAGCCTCCGCTGCTCAAAATTTTTGGTACTGTCCAGAGAACACAAAGAAAGCGCTTCTTGGGATGGTGAAATACCGCTGTACTCAGAGGTGGGAAGTTTGAAAGTAGCCAATCCGAGAACGTTATTTATTTCTACTAGCTGCTGATTGGCTGCTGCTCAGTGACACATCACACACACAAAAAATACATTAAATTCTTACCATGATATTCCTTTCCAAGTCCAGCGAATGGTGTCCTTCAAAAGAGAAAAGTTAGAAAGATGTAAATAGTTTAATTAATAAACTTAAATGAAATATATATAATTGATTAAAACAAAAAAAAGCCATCCCAACAAATGACAAATTAATATCAGCATGCAATTACAAAATTGCACAGTATATTTTATTTATTGCAAATTACGGTGTAATCTCTAAACCGCCTTGACACTAGAGGGTCACATTAAATAAATTTTCTGTATAAATCTCCCTTTTACATCTAACAATGATGGAGCAATCTCTGTGATACAGAAATGTTAAAGGTGCCGTTTTAAATTATGCAAGTGCTTCATTTTCTTATATTTTTTCGATGACTGGGATGGTGAAATCATGTCTTTCACCACAGTCTTCTTTTTGCACATTCCCTCCCTTCCTGGAAAGCTAACAGCAGCTGCCCTCAGAGTGACTGGTGGAACTAAAACATCTCCTTATCATCGTGTGTACCGTGGCACTGAAAGGTGATGCATATTAACAGAGCTAATAATATCTGCAAGCAGCAGAGTAGGATTTCAACACACACCAGTTTATTAGGATAGTGGAGCAACACCGGCTGCACTGGAACACCTGCCAAAAATGCACCTGAAAATAAGAGCGAGAGAGAGAGACAATAATCAGAGATCAATTACTTACATTTAAGCGAATTACTTACATTTAAGCCGCTTTTATCCGAAGCAACTTCCTTTCCCTAACTACAGGGGACAGTCTCCCTGGAGCAACTTGGGGTTAAGGGTCTTGCTGAGGAACCCAGTGGTGGTATGTTGAAGGTAGGATTCGAACCCATGACCTCTTGGTCCATACTCTTGGGCAAGTATCCTACCCACTAGGCCACTATCACCCCTACTAATCTCCCTTAACACTCCTGTTTTTCTAAGTACATATACAAGACTATGGATAGGGCAAATAAACATCAAAGTGAGTGATTTTGCAGACTTTGTTTTGTCACTTTGTTTTGTCACTTTTTAAATGCACTGCAGTGCAACTTGACGGATCTCTTGTGTGCATCTTTTTTCCTAACTGTAGTTTCTATGTGGACTAATCTGGTAAATAGTGATTGTACTGTAACCCTGTGAAAGCCAACCAACAAAAACCAAAAATATAGAGCAAAGCACAATAAAAAGCCCATATCATCACATCACATTAGTCACACTCGGTTGACTAATCGTCGCAGCTCTATCCTGCTCTGTTCACATCAAATCTGCCCTTTTGAACCTTATTTTTCATTGCCAATTTCTAATCTTATCACCATCACCTACCGGGCTTGAACTTGATGAGGGCTCGGCCGTTAGTGGTGGTTCCTTCAGGAAACATGAGCATCTGCAGGGCAGAGAGAGAAAGAGAGAGAGAGAGAGAGAGAGAGAGAGAGAGAGAGAAAGAGAGAGAGAGAAAGAGAGAGAGAGAGA
>JBBPCX010000088.1:282737-320775 GCA_037974365.1 Hydrocynus forskahlii | reverse complement strand
CCTTTATTAGTCCCACAAGTGGGAAATTTGCTTGGTACGGCAGAAAGTGGACAGTATAAAATTAAGAGCAGCAAAAAGACCTGAGCCTCCGCAGCAGGTACAGCCTGCTCTGCCCCTTCCTGTATAGGGCGTTTGAGTTTTGAGTCCAGTCTAGTTTATTGTTCAGATGAACACCAAGGTACCTGTAGCTCTCCACAGCCTCAATGTCCAGACCCATACCTATATATATATATATAATCACTGCCTATTCATTACAGAAGAAGTGGCTGTGACTGCTCTAATAACAGTAGCTGCACAGATTCTCCGGTTTGTCCTCTATTGCCCCTTCAGTTCTGAGTACTTTAACCACTACAGAAACATAAACACCCACAGAGCTTGTACAGGGCGTTTACCAGACACTGTCATGATCATTTGCGTTCTTGTGTTAAGCATGTTTCTGGCCTCACACTACAGCTAACACTGCTTCAGCACCTGCAAAACAGAAAATGTACATGTTACATCCCTTCCATAAAATGTCACTTCAGATTCTGAAAGTGTTCGACAGCAGCCCCACCTCGATTTCCAAACCAATCAGTCACCTAAGTAAGGGTTTAAGTCTGCAACACGTGAAAAAACAAACGGGAATTAGCTAGGGCTGAGTGGAATACAGCTCATCAGTCAAGCTGAGCTCCGACATGCCTCAGACTGGAAGTAAATAACTTTCAGGTCATTCTGACAAACACTGTAAAAGCTGAACTGAACTGCTCACGGATCTAAACGCAAAATGCCACTTGTTTATTGTTATTAAAGCAGGTACTGTACAGCGTTCGGGGCTTCTCTGCTTTCTCCTTATTCTGCAGAACTGTTGCAATATGAGTACATATCAAACAGTGCTGTTGTAGAATTTCCAACTATACTGTGCAAGATCTATTTTCACAACCCCCTCCACCTGTCAAAAGTCTTTTGTACTTCATTTGAATAAAAATATGTTTTAATAGCATAAGCAAAAGGGTTAAAACAAAAATGATGCGACAGTATATTCACAATAATACTTTTAAAGAAGCACTATATTAAAACATACATAAATGTAAAGGTTTTTGTAACAATGCTTCAGTCGGGGGGTTTTAAGAACCAACCCAAGCACTTATCTAACACATAAATTTTTCTATCATGTATTTTATATAGATATATATATATAGAGAGAGAGCGAGAGCGAGAGCGAGAGCGACTGAGAGAGACTACCGGTCAAAAGTTTTAGAACACCAGTGTTTCAAGCTATTTTTTAAAAATGTAATCTTGTATTGCCTTAGACAATTTTAAGCAATCTTTAAATTAATATATAATAATGATTCACTTTTATGAAGATGTTTAAAAGGAATAGGAGAAAATCACTAAACATTCATTTCTTTTACTACTGTTGAACTTTATTTACCCGACTATAAAACACCTGGAGCTAGCACTTACACTTTTTATCATCAAATACGCATCCATTAAATGCTAGTGTAAAAGACTCTTAAATTAATACTCCACCCACTAACTTGTTTCATTGTTACTGGTGTGAGGTTGGGCAAGTTTTGCAAAATGTCACAAAAATCCCATTCCATCCAGTCAGGAACTGTAGTGCAAACTTTTGTATTTGTAAAAATGCCTGTATTGACAGTGAGCTATTAATTTCAACATTTTCTTTTATACATATGTGAAACATGACATTAGCGTGGTATCAGATTCTTAATTCAACTGGTTTTAATTAGCTACAACATTAAGTGTAGAGTTGTAAAACAGTAACCCATGGCACTGTGTTTTCACAGTCTGATGGGAGCAGTGTGTGCTCTTTCAGTTGAATTGGATTTTTGTCAGTATTGTATGATGATTGTAGTTATGAAAAAACACATGTGAACGGAAGGGCCAGTTTAGCTTCTCATTCAAGTAAACATGTTTAACACATGCAAAAATGTGAATTTTTCCCTCCAGCTCTTCCATTGTGATCAAGATGAGGTATTTATTAGTCTTCTGACGAACACAATACTTGTGTAAAGTGACCATTTTGTCATATATGTACACAGTGTGAAATTGTTCTGAATTTAACCCATTCACCGAGTGAAGCAGTGGGCAGCCAGGAGCAGTGTGTGGGGACTATATCTTATACCTAAGAGGTGCCACTAGCAGTCCTGGGATTCAAACCCACAACCTTCTGGTCACAGGGCCAACTCCCTAACAACTAAGCCACCAGCTGCCCCAAAAGTGCACACGTAACGCCCCAACATGGGTCTTGAACCCACGTCCCTGAGATTAAGAGTCTCATGCTCTACCGACTGATCTAGCCAGGCACATGTCACTGGCCATTCAGAAATTGCTACAGTCTAAAACCCGTACATCTAGCAACACAGGAACATTTGTTTAACTTTTGTGTTAAAACATATGAAATCAAACGTGATGTCTGAAATAGTTTTATTAAATCTCTTTCTAAGGACATTTTATTTTTCATGGTAGAAGCATAATGCATTATAGATAGCAAATCCAATACATACATAAATTAAAAGGGGGTTAAAGGCAGTGTGAGTGTGTTTGGATAAACGGGTTTTCATGATTTACAACACCATTCCTCCTCCCATTATCTCCAATCTCTGTAGAATAAAAAAAGAAAACATCAGTCACTCAGTAATTGGAGCTTAGAAGCAAAGTATTAGTAAAGTATAAGTGAACCATAGGCACATTCTATAATCGTGTCATACCTGTGGTGGTTCAATAAACGCAAGCCAGTCCGATGAGTGTGTTGGTAGGAGACCCATTGATTGACACTTGTAGACAGCCAGTGCAGAGCCAAGTAGGTTTCCAATGAGATAGACCAAGCCCTGGAGCCACTGCTGACTGGAGCTCTCCAGCAGTTTGAAGGCTGAAAAAAGAGACAAAGTATAAAACAAATCAGTGTATAAAAAGTAGCCTTTTGTCATTAACTAGTGCCCAAATTGGACTGGGATTACATGTTATCAGCTAACATTTACAGGTTTGTATATTTCGTGGTCCTCTAGGGGCCAAAGGCTTGTAGTTCTGAAATTCATTTGCAATTTACTGTATTGTTTGGATGCCTACTGGCCAAAATGTTATAGAGACCATGAATAATGTTCATTTTTGTAGATTATTCTTTTCCTGGAGGTCCATTTATCACATTTGTTTAAGTTTATTCATTAAAAACAATTTTTTTTTTTCACGATCGTTTTCCAACCACTCTTTATCCATTGGAATGAACTAGACCATTCTGTTACCGTGCCTTTCATATTTATTACGTAAATGAGCTCTGTTCTGATTGGTTTCCCTGTATTAAACCTCATTCAAGAAGTAGCCCAGACTGAAACTGACCTGATTCATGATGATTCAGCGTGAAAGGGTGGGACTAAACTGGTTTAGGCTGAATAGGCGGATGTAAATGCTTTGGATTTCACAAACTCACAAAAACACTGGATTAAAAACAGGCTGTTTTTGCAGTTTAGCTTCCATATATGGACCGTATAGACAATACACAGTGTCTTGCAAAAGTATTCATCCCCCTTGGCTTTTTACCAATTTTGTTACATTCCAACCTGTAATTTGAATGTTTTTTATCTTATTTTATGTGACAGATCTGCACAAAATAGACTAAGTTGGTGAAGTGAAATGTGAAATGGTGGTGGCAGCATCATGCTGTGGGGATGTTTTTCAGCAGCAGGGACTGGGAAACTGGTCTGAGTCGAGGGAAAGATGGATGGTGCTAAATACAGGAATATTCTTGAGCAAAACCTGTCAGCCTGCCTGTGATTTGAGACTGGGACGGAGGTTTACCTTCCAGCAGGACGATGATCTGAAGCATACCGCTAAAGCAACACTCCAGTGGTTTAAGAGGAAACATTTAAATGTGTTGGAATGGCCTAGTCAAAGTCCAGACCTCAATCTAGTTGAGAATCTGTGGTCAGACTTGAAGATTGCTGTTCACAAGCGAAAACCATCCAGCATGAGGGAGCTGGAGCAGTTTTGCCTTGAGGAATGTGCAAAAATCCCAGAGGCAAGATGTGGCAAGCTCAGAGACTCATCCAAAACGACTTTAAGGGGGGTGAACAGTTATGCATGCTGAAGTTTTCTGTTATTTTGTCCTATTTGTTGTTTGCTTCACATTAAATAAAAAAATACATCTTCAAAGGCATGTTGTAGGCATGTTCTGTAAATGAAATGGGATAAACTCTCAAACAATCCATTTTAATTCCAGGTTGTGAGACAACAAAACATGAAAAATGCCAAAGGGGGTGAATACTTTTGCAGGCCACTGTACGAGGGACGTTCAAAAAGTTTCCGCACTTTTATATTTTGTTTGGAAACGGTGAAGGCTGGAAGAGCAGTAATGGGGCGTTGTCTGATTTCCACCTTTTTGGACCACCCAGAGAAGCTTTAAGGGGTAGAAGATTTTCATGTGATGATGATGTGAAAGCAGCAGTGCGTCAGTGGCTACGGCGCTCAAACAAAAACATATTTTTGCTGATGGCAATAAAAAGATTGTGTGACGCTGAGAAAACTGCATCACAAAGGAAGGTGACTATGTAGAAAAGTGATGTAATTTGTTTTTGAAATTCTTAAAAAGTGGAAACCTTCTTATGTATAAAGTGAATGGTCCATTTTGATATGTTAGCAGTTTATGTGTGCTGCATTAACTACATAAAAATGTGAGGAAATTCTGGTTTTCCATGAAACAGGCCCTTTTATACCAACTGCTAGTGTTAATAAAGGCCATTAGTGTGCTTGGTTGAACGCATAGACAAAAGTTTTCAGGTGTTGTAAAAGAATCAGATTGTACTCACTAGCAGACATGGACATGAGCGCCTGAATGGGTCTCCAAGCCATCATACACACCATCATGATGGGGAAGATGGAGATTGTGTTACCAGACATGTACATGATGAACAAATTCATGGGAATCTGTTTCAGTGGGCCAAGTGCTATGTCCCAGCATCTCTAAAAAGAAAAAGAGAAACAGAGAGCGAGAGAGAGAGCGAGAGAGAGAGAGAGAGAGAGAGACAGACAGACAGAGAAAGAGAGAACGAGAGACAAAGAAAGAGAGAGAAAGAGAGAGAGAGAGATAGAGATAGAAAGGGAGGTTATCAGTAAATAATCTCCTTTCACACACAATGACATGCGACCTTTTGCAAATTTACACCTACTTAATCTCTCAGTAGTTGTGTGAACAGGGCTGTGCTCTGTAAGGGCAAACAATGAGTCTGGACCTTTAGCCAGCTTCATTTTGTGAACAGCAGTAGTAACTGATTGTATACCGCAGAGTTTGACAACTTTTCAATCAGTTCTTAAAAATAAATAAACAATTCGTGCCATTGGATTAAACTAATTTTCTCACGCAAGGGAATGTTTGGATACGGAAGTGAATGAGGCCATTTATCAAGTGTGTCGTTCAGCAAAGGGATTGTCCCCGAAAACATCAAAACATCAACTGGGCCAGTGATTTACACCACTGCTATCCTGACTTCGCAATTCCCTTGATCCATGCAACCAGGCAGTCTTTAATGTTGAACCCTGTATAATGAATTATCTTCATGTTTAAACATTAAATCAAACACATGTACTTCATAAACTGACCAAGTATGCGTGTGTACCGTGTTTTTATCAAGACTGTGTTTAATTAATTATTCCTTTATCATTATTTTTATAATAAACACACAAGATACAGTATCGTCTACACTTCTCTGGTGCTCTCTGAGCCTTTTACCTTCTCCACCAGGTTGCGGTCTGTTTCCTGCACGCTGGTGTCAGGTACTGGTTTGTCTGAGTATCCCACAGGGTACATAACGTCTCCCTCTTTACTCTGCCTGTCCCCTCGACCCCTGGACACAGGAAAGGGTGTGAAAGGAACACCGCTGTTAAACAAGCCTTGTTTTCTTTGGCAAACCAAACCCATAGCTGCAAAATCAGATTTGTCCTCAGAGGTAGGGGTGGGTGATACGTTTTTTCACCATTGACATTTACAGCATTTAGCAGAGGCTTTTATTCAAAGCTTCCATTCCCTAACTACAGGGGGCAGTCTCCCTGGAGCAAGGGTCTTGCTCAGGTACCCAGTGGTGGTACACTGAGGGTAGGATTCGAACCCATGACCTGTTGGTCCAGAGGCAAGCATCCTACCCCTAGGCCACCACCTCCCCATATTGATGATATCCACCATGTTGTGGATATCATCAATAAACGAGGTTCACCTGAGTGGTTCATGAGCCGCCAGAACGCAAGCGACTTAGATTTGTGCTGGAAGCACAACAACGGTAAATCGTCATGTGGACAAAACTCATTATGTGGAAGTTCCCCTGGTTTGTGTTGATGCTCGAGGTATGCTGAGCTTTGTTTGGTCTTCCTATGTCACAAAGATCCAAAGTTATTGTACTTTTAAAAATATGTAATAATTTAAAAAAATACGTAATAACAACCGTTACTGGGGATTTAAAAATGGCTTCCCACACCACCCCCCATAAAGAACGAAAATGCCCAAATTCATTTTATTTCAGGTCTTAGAAACAAACAGAAAAAAAAGACGAGATATTTGAACCCGGGAGAACTTTCAGGATGGTCTCCGCCCACAAGTGGGTGGGGGAAACATGCGAAGGGAGGGGCTCCGGAGAGCAGCCGAGTGAAAGAGCAGCAAACGGCGAGTGTGTAGGAGAGCAAACAACTGTTTTAGACTTTTTACTCCGTTTATATTTGTGGACACCAGAGGATTAAACGTAAAAACTTAACTTTGAAGTTTGAAGTTGAAGGGACAAATGTATTCCTCTCTTACCTGGTGTTGCCCAAAGCTAACTCCAAGGCCCATTTCATTCTCTTGGGTCCTCCTGCTCCCCTCGTGGACAGAGCTCCTCCTTGACCCCCTGGTGACGACATGCTGATGCTCAATCAGTAATCAACCTATTACACAAGCAAATACAAACACAAAGATGGAGTCACACAACAATTCTACACTCATATTAAATGTTATTCTAATTTCTACTTATTAACTGGCATCCTAGGTTGTGTTTCCCAAAGCAGGATTGACTAGTTAATAAGAAAACTAATCAGAATCTGAAAACTTTACTGATCCCAGAGGAAATTGCTTGCTATGACTGTACAGACACAGAGACACACAGAGAAAGAACAATATAAAATAAATTCAAGATTCAAGATGTTTGTCATACACAGAGTCATACACAGAACATGCAGTGAAATGTAAATAGAATAAAGAGTATAATAGAATAATTTAACATATATACACAAACGTAAACAGTGTAACAGTATATACAAACTAAAGACTAAAAAAGAACAGCAGAGCGATGTTAAGCATAGTCAAAGTAAAGTATGCGACCATGCGACATTTTTTCAGTCCATAACAGGCACTGTCAGCACTTAAAGAAACACTGTCCAATTTTATGTCAACATTGTCATCGTACTCAGTGTTTGATCCTGTTTTTGAGGCCTGGCTCGCAATCTCCGTTCCAGTTCATCCCAAAGGTGCTGGATGGGGCTGATGTCAGGGCTCAGTACGGCCAGTCCAGTTCTTCCACACTGAACTCATCCAGCCATTTATGGAGTTCGCTTTGTGCACTGGGACACAGTCATGCTGGAATAGAAAAGGTTCTTCCCCAAACTGTGTCCACAAAGTTGGAAGCAAATGTCTTGGTATGCTGAAGCATTATGATTGCCCTTCACTGGAATTAAGGGGTCTAGCTCAAACCCTGAAAAACAGGTGTGTCCCAGTACTTTTGTCCATATAATTTATATATTATACATACGGCACTAATGACGATGTAAACAATGAAGACATCATTGTCATGGAAACCTCAACTGGAACTTCAGCTAGCTTAGTTAACATTAACGACCAACAGTACTTCATATTATTCTTCATAAATTTTTCTCGCCTTGTTGCAAAACCTATGCCTGTTTGGTAGCCTTAGACTGGTAACATTCAGCTCTAGTTCTGTAACCCAGCTTTACTGCTCAATTTCTGCTTTTTCTGCAACTGAAGCTCTTTACTGAGCTGCCAAAAGTGACAAGAGCAGCAGAATCCCTCTCTAGCTTTAAAAACCATCTGAAGACTCATCTGTACAGAGAGAATATTCTTCTTGCACTTCCTTACATCAGAATTAGAATCAGCATCGCGTTTATTGGCCAAGTATGTGAGCAAGCGCAGACAAGGAATTTAGTATAAAACAACATGTAAAGACAATGAACGATATTCATATAGACTGTAGCACTTAGAACTCTCTTCTGGTTCTCACACTGTCCTGAAACTTGAGTGTTTTCTCATATTGTAAGTCGCTTTAGATAAAAGCATCTGCCAAATGAATGCAATGTTTATTGATTAGCCACTGATCAAATAGCCTTACAGCTGGATCAGGTGTTTTCAGAGCAAAATCTTCTCTACCTGTGCCCATAATTCCTCCTTATTTTGTAGGTGATCTTTTAAAGTTAAGTCATTCTGTTCTGAACTAGATTTGTGTAATATACAACTCAACTGTTTAATCTGTGAACTGACTGAATGTTAAGTCATTCTGCACTACTGATCTGCTGGTACAGTACAGTAACTCTTTACACAGCAATGTCAGTGTTACACTGTTATTTGTTATACTAATGTCTCTGCTATTATGTTGCACTGTTGGTTGTCTTGTCTTTATTTTGTGTTGTCTTATTATTTTTTACTCTTTCTTGTTGCACTGAGCATGCTTAAAACTTAATAAATTCCCTCGGGATAAATACAATTATTTCTCATCTTAAAAATACAGTTGAGGTGGGTTTCGGGACCACCTTAGTTGTTACCATCCCTTACCAAATCGCCCATGGAAACGTAACGTTAGCTGAACAGCTAGCCAGTACCCATTTATTTCTGACACAAATGAACTCTGCTTTACTTCAAATGTGGTACAATGCTGTAAAACATAATATACATAGTATAATATTTAATTAAAGTCTGTATTATTATTATTTTGTGTACTAACAGGCAAAACATCACCAGAAGCAGAATTAGCATAGTTAGCCTTAGCATTTACAAAGACAAACAAACGAACAGCCATACCTTAAAGTAACCACAGCAGCTATGGAGGGAAAATTTTATCTTTAGGGGCAACAGCGGCCCGAAATTTTGTTGAATATTAAGTGTAAAAGAGAGAAATGTGTGTATAATAACTGCAGCTTTCACACTCTCCCCTTCCCAAGCTAACCAGGCCGTGATGAAGAGTCCACCAGTCAGACTATAGTGCCTCCTCCAGGTTTGTAGGTACTGTGTACATTATATGGACAAAAGTATTGGGACAGACTGCAGTGCCTCCCTCAGGTTTGTTGGTTCTTTATCCACTATATTACCGAAAGTCCTTTTTCGCCACTGTTTTCCAGGGTTGGGGCAAGGCCCTGTACTTTCAGTGAAGAATAATCTTAATGGTTCAGCATACGAAGATATTCTGGACAACGCCATGCTGCCAACTTGGTGGACACAGTTTGTGGATTCTAGAAAGACTGTGTCCCATTGCACGTAGCAAAGCCCATAAAGACATGGTTGGATGAGCTCGGTGTGGAAGAACTTGACTGACCCACACACAGAGTCCTGACCTCAACCTTTGGGATGAACTGGAACGAAAAATTGCGAGTCAGGCCTTCTCATCCAACATCAGTGCCTGACCTCATAAATGCTGTACAGAATGAATGGCCACAAATTCCCAAAGAATCACTCCAGACCCTGCCTTCCAAGAAGGGTGGAAGCTGTTATAGCTGCAAAGGGTGGACCAGCTCCATATTAAAGTCTATGTAATTGAATGCAACATCATTAAAGTCCCTATGGGTGTAATGATCAGGTGTCCCAATACTTTTCCCTATATAGTGTAGTATGAAAAGAATAGAAGGTTGTGAATTGGCACACATGCTGCTTATGATCACACCGTGCAGTGGCTGCTAGAATATTTTACTGGGCTATAAAACTATATTTATGTTCTTTTATGTCAGTTACTGATTAGGATCTTTGGCAAACTGTCAGATATAACTGAATATGGGACACAGTGCATCATGTTGTACAAAGTGTAATCAGCATCACCTCCAGTTCACTGACCTTTGTTATAACTGCAAACAGCAGGAGTGGTGTGACCACTCTGTTTCTCTGTTTTTAACCCATTAACCAAGTGAAACAGCGGGCCACAAGGAACACAGTGCCCAGGGAGCAGTGTGTGGGGACAGTACCTTGCTCAAGGCTACCTCAGTGGTGTCATTAGCAGTCCTGGGATTCGAACTGATGACCTTCTGATCGCAGGGGCAACTCACTAACCACTTTTAAAATGTAAAAATCAGCCAAGAGTGACAAGCAGGCATTTTATTCTACAGGCTAACTAATTAGCGGGGATAACCTAACAGAATCATTAGATATTTGATATAGCTATATATTACATTGATCTTTGGTTGATTTTATGATGCAATGCTGGTCCACACATGTACCAAAACACCTCATTTTACCTGCCTTATTTTGTTAAAGTTCAGTTGTTTCTCATTTCCTGTATTGATTTTACTGGAGTTATATAAAATGAACTTTTTTTGGTTTCAGAACTGGTGGTTAGGAGTTGCCCCTGTGATCAGAAGGGTTCCCAGGGCTGCTAGTGGCACCACTGAGGTATCCTTGACCAAGGTACCGCCCCACACACTGTGCTCCTGGTGCTGGGTTGCCTGCTGCTTCACTTGATGAATGTGTTAAATGCAGAAAGAATTTCACACTGTTCACACTGTGTGCTGTGGTGTGTTCATGTGTGACTATAAGGGGCCACTTCACTTTATTTTTGAAGTATCAGTTCATTAAAGAGCAAATAAAGCTGCAACTCTGGCTAAGAGAAAGTGGTGGAAATGTGGTTGCGTGCCATGTGTTTATTTAGCCCACACATTATGAGCATTTGGTTAAAAAGGGGAAATCAGAAATCAGCCAGTTTGGGTGTGAATGAATAGGCCATAAGATTCAGGATCACTAGTTTAATGAGCTCCTTATCTGTGCACCATATAGGTATAATTACTGACTGTAGCTAATCTATTGTCATGCGCAGTTTGTCAGCCACCCTCTACTCCATTTATCATTTGTCAGTTTGGTCAGATTGAAACACTGCCGTTGACCTGATATACTTGATGATATAGTGAACGGAGTTTATTAGACACAGCCATGTTGCTTGAATTATTATAAATTGCTGTGACCACTAGTGGTCAGAAAGTGACCAATGATGAAAAGCTAAAGGACGTCTAATGGAAGTCTTTGCATTAACAAATGAACTACACTATCTGTACACCGGCTGCAGTATTTTTCCAATAAAGTGTCCAGTGTGTTTATGTGTATATGGATAGGAAGAATGAGAGTCATATGCTGGAAAAGGTTTTGTTTACTATAATGTCATAACTTTACATTTATAAAATGTGATGGAATGAAATAGAAAATTAAAAAATTGGTCATCGAACTTATATACATCAGTATACTACTCCAATTCTACACAGTATACTAATCTTCAAGAAAATAAGTCACATTGTGCAAAAATATGGTCAGGAAAGACAGATGTGTTTGTCCTGGTACAGTTTCAAAGGGAATCTGGAGTGAGACCTGTTATATAAATTTCTATGGCTGCTGAATGTAGCAATTTAGTAAAAGCACTTGACTTATTGAAACATGACGGCATGGTTGCATTTGATTGAAGATGGAGATTGGACCAGATGAGTTTGAATACAGGCCTTATAATTTCATTGTACTGACAGCAGTCATTCTTTCTCAGGTAATTGTATACACTAGAAGAAAAGGGCCGACTTGTATTTCAACGATTGTGTCCACTAATCAAAACAGAAGAGGATGAGTGGAAAACGTTATTTAACAAAGCAGAATTTTTCAATGAACTAGATCATTTAAGACCAATATGCGAAAAGGAATGGCCCCAATGATTCCCTCTACTGGACAAACTTCACTTTAGGTTTAATGGAACACTGCAGAGTTTTCACTCTAAAGTCTATGTGCTGTATCTGTAATGTTCCATCAATTGTACAAGACAATAACAGACACATTTCCTTGTACTTAGGAAAGAAGAGCCAAATCTATTGACTCAAAAGACACTTATGTGTTAAAAGTTTTCTTTTGCTCAGTATTGTCAGTAGTAATCGACCATGTCTTCTAGATGTGGCATATAGAGATGTTGTAAAAGGTTTCTGCTTCGTGGAATTCTTTGCGAAAGTTTGGTGGCACAAACGATGAGGTGACTAAAAAGCAGCAGGACAGCAGTGAGTGGATTTGCGTGTGTGTGTCACTTATATAGGCTCAGTTCAGGACTGTGATAAAGGCACATGTAGGCATCGCAAAGTAAACGCCGAACAGGCTCCTTCAGGGAGGCGGAGTCTAGTCGGCCAAGCTCCTCCTCTGACAGGATGAGGTAACGCCCCACCTCTGGACACGCCCTCACCTGCGGCACATTGAAGCCATTCTCACCTCCTGTCAAAGAGATCACAAAACCACACAATCCATTATTTAACAGCTTTCATCAAGTATCACATTTGTGTTTCTAAGCAGAAGAGATACAGAGAATCTTATCACTTTATGCACAGTAAGGACCTGCAGACCTTTTTGTTATTGAAACCAACAGGAGAAAAGGTTGCACTTTCAAGCCTGTCAACGGACAACGGACGCGAAGCAGGGAGTCTGTATATATATGTGTGTACATATATATATATATATATGGGTGCCATATGGGTTTATAGCGAGGGGGAGGGGGTGCATATCCCCCCACTTTTCAAAATCATTCGTTTCGTCACCTCCACTTTTTGTTTCCCGGACAAAAGCCGAGACGTGCGCACATTTATCAGTCAATAATCAGTTACATACCCTCTCGGTCAGCCATGCTGTCAAAAAATAGCCAGTCAGTAGGGAGTGGTCCGTGCCTCACAAAGCTCACATAGTGGCTGGTCTCGATGCACGTCACAGCAAAGAGAGACAGTTGCTGACGAGTGCCATGCACTGGCCCCTCCCATGTGCCCATGGGTATTCTCACCTTCAGCGGTTTGTGTGTCTGACGTTTCTTATGGGCGTGAACCTGTTAGGGAGAAATAGTTGATACCAAAGATCATATAAATAAAATGTTAATACACTTTCCTAATGATGAGAAAAGCAGTAAATTAGAGAGAAAAAATGTTTCCTAAGGGATGTTGGTCGAAGGCCTCCTAATGGAGCATCTCAGACTTACTTAATACTTATGAAACATCATTGTATACCTGTGCATTGCAGGTGTTGCAGAACTGTTTTAACTGGCCGGGTGTGATGTCCATATCCTCATAACACTGCAGGCACTCCCACTCTGCCACCGACTGACATATACTGCACTGTCGGAGTGCTAGAGTAAAGAGAAGGAAAAGATGAAGGTTCATTGTGTAGATTGCATATTGTACATTTTGTCTATACCAGAAAAGTATTATTGTGAACATATTTTCCCATCATTGTTTGTTTTTGCTTTTTTAAAATAAATGATCAAATAAATCCATTATGGTCTTCAAATAAACACACATATCATGTCTTCTGTACTTCATATCAAACAGAAACATGTATAAATAGCATAAACAAAGAGGTAAAAACAAACATGATGAGAAAATACTGTATATTCACAATAATACATTTAATAAAGTGCTATATTAAAACTATATAACTATATAAGTGTAAAGTTTATTGTAACACTGTCCTGATAGGGGTTTTAAGAATGGACACAAGTGTGGAGCTGGGGAGGACAAGTCATGGAGGAAATAGATCCGCCACAAACAGGGTTCGAGCGGCAGGGAAGCAAGTTGGAAAACACTTTGCCATGAGCCAAGTCTGAACCTACTCCACTGGGGACCCAGAACGCGGGTGGTGACTCAGAAGGATGCCTCTTCCAGTTAACAGGTAAAGAGGCGAGAAGGGTCCTCAGAGAAAAAGAAAACAAGAACATACTTGTATGCCTAACTGAAAACATGCTGTGCATTTATGATAATGTTCCCAAAGAGGAGAGGAGGTCTGGATCAAACATACAAAAGCGGAACGACCCGGACTGAACGGACAGAGGTGGCTCAATGTCCTAATACCAAGTACTCCAAATATTGGAAGGGAGTGCCAGAGCACCTGAAGCTCAGAACGTAAATGCTAACAGAGGAGGGCACAGGAGCATCTGGAGCGCCTGAAGCTAAAGACTAAGAACAGGCAGCAGGATGCCCAGGCCGGGGCTCCCTTTGGAGTTTACAGAGCTCAGAATACTGGAACCGGCTAAGCCTAAAGGCGTGGGAGGATTAGGGGCATGGACATGCCAACTGACCCCTAACTAATCCTGTTTACTCATGCTAACCCTAAAGACTTCACGGTCAGTGTATCCGCCAGACCTGGTTATACAGTGCGGACCACAGGCGTCACTGATCAGAATTATAACACAACAGAGGTGTCCTAGGCCTCCTCCAGGCTGTTGGAGTGGAGGTGCCAGCGCTAGGGCTCCCTCTGATGGTACGCAAGGGAGTAGCCAACAGTCCAGCACCAGTTAAGCATATTAATGCCACACAAAATGTGCAAATTACACCTGGAGTAATTTAAAAGATGTCGACATTGGCTGAGAAGATTCTACACAGCCCAGCGTGAAGGTGTGGGAGCTTCTTAAAGCTCTCTGGAACAACATAATTAACAAGACTTAAATGGAAAAGCTGCAGAGCACTACCCAAGACCAGAAAAAATGGTCTGATAATATGCAAATGGAACTTCGTATAATTGTCTATGGACAGGTATGAGTGATTTCTCACAGGCTAATGATAAAGGAAACTGAAGAGCCCACAGGACGAGCTGAAAGCAGCCAGAACAACACTTACACAGAGAGTGGTAGGATGTTCTATGGCCATATGAAACAAAAATAGTATTGAAATACAGCCAAGGACAAAAATAAGAAACATTTTTTTCTGGTTACTGCTTTGACAATTTGTGGGAGTGTGTCTGTGTAAAATGTGCATGTCACTATTGTTTTATACACTATTTGACCATACTTGTTTCAAAATTCCAAACAAAAAATGTTTGGAGGATATTTAAAAATAATACATTTAAATAATTTATTATACCTTGGAAATGTTGGAAAGACTACACAACACTCTTACATTATTTTACAGTTGCAACAATTAAAACAGTGATGTTAAGAGCAGAGTGTGTGCATGTGTGACTCTGTTTCATCTATCAGAAACTGAATCAGGAGTGAAGCTGCTGGAATACAGCACATAGAAAAGCTGCTATACAAACACTACATATGAAGGCATTTTATTTTGTATTCATAAGTCAAAAAACCTTGAGTGTAATCTGGATGTAGACATAGATATTTGTTTTATATAATGATAATTTTGTCATCACTCATTTATCACTGCAGCAGTGAATAGATATTCAATGTGTACTTACTCTCGTCCAGTAGGTCAGTGATATCGAGTGTGAGGGAGGGCAAAATGGCATCAAACATCTTGAACTCTTTACCAAAGCGTGGCATTAGGAGTGGCAGGCAGGATGGAGCCTGTGGAACAAAATGGAGAAAATAGAAAATTCATTTAACACCTCTCAGGGACTGTGCTACACATGCAAATTATGATATTAAGATCTGATAGGGATGTAATGGTGCATAGTCAACACAATCTTTTAAAATATTTTGATTGCATAATTGTGAGAGCCCTAAACAGTCAGACACTCAAATCTGCAATTGTGAAAAATGCCTGGACATTTACACCACTACTTTCAATGCTTCTGTGTAGTTCTGTTCACTGTGTTGTTAAATAAGACTCAGGATTGCCTTTACCTCTGTAAATTTAAGTCCAGAATGCATGAAGGAGGATTCCAGCAATGACTGCACACTGGCGACCCTCATGAGTCCAGCAGGGGGTGAGGAGAGAGGGATGGGGGAGAGGGAGGAAGATAAAGAGGGAGAGAGAGGGGACTGAGCAGGGGAGGACAGAGAGGGAGAGACAGAGGGAGGGAAGAGTTGGTAGATGTGACACTCCTGTGGCTCCTGGCTCATCGACCTAGAGAAGTATGAAAGAACTGAGCCTTCTGATGGATAAAAACATGATGCTGATGGTGCGGTGTAAGGCCTGGGCACCTGAGACTACAGCCCTGAATGTTTTCTGAATACACTATATATACAAAAGATCATAATTCCAATTTCAGTTGGAAAATGTATTTATTACAGCTACGCTATATGGACAAAATTACTGGGTCCACCAACTGGGACTTTAATAACATTGCATGCAAATACATAGACGTTAATATGGATTTGGTCACTCCTTTGCAACTATAACAGTTTCCACTCCTCTTGGAAGGCTACAAGATTTTGGAGTTTCTGTGGGAATTTGTGCCCATTCATTCTGTAGAGCATTTATGAGGTCAGGCACTGATGTGGGACGGGAGGCCTGGCTCACTATCTGTGTTCCAGTTCATCCCAAATGTGTTGGATGGGGTTGAGGTCAAAGCTCTGTGTGGGCCAGTCAAGTTCTTTCACACTGAACTCATTCAGCCATGTCTTTATGGAGCTTGCTTTGCATCCCAAAAATAATAACAACATATAGATATTGTGACACGCAGTTGTGACAGGGTCCCCAAAGAACAAAAAGAGATGAAGTGGGAGGTACCTGATCTTCAGAAGTGGTTCAACCCGGAGGAGCTGGAAGAGCTTGTTGAGGAATTCTTCAGGATCTAAAAAAGCACCAGACAAACATAAAGAATCTCGTCTGTCTCGCCACAAGCACCAAAGAATGTTTTTCATTTCCTTTGTGTTTACGTCTACCTTTCTCTTCGTTTGTGAAGCCTGCATCTGTAGTCTCAGCTTCCAGAAGCTTCCGCAGAGCCATGGTCTTACTGGCACATACGTATCCATACCTGAAATATGTACAAATAGCAAAAATATCAAATAGCACGCTTCTTTAATACATTCAGGAAATTGTGTCATTTTATTCAGCAGGTGTGCAAAATGTTCGAATTGCCTCTTCAGTAGCTTATGAAATACAGAGACATAAAAAAGTAAGCGGGAACAAATATGCATGTAAATATTATTTTATGGCTGACTTTATGAAATTGGTGTGATTGCTCTCATTTTAACAGCTCATAAATCTGTTTTTTTCCACTTTAATACGAACACCTAGTCTTTGCTCAGGTGTTCCTGTTAGATACAAAATGGATCATATTATATAATATAATCCAATTTCATCTGGATCTTCAACATTCTCCAACAATCTTTTCTGCATCTGCTGATTAAGGCCACATGCCTTTTAAAAAGCCTCTCAGAAACTAATACATGCATTATTTTTTATTTCCTATTGCTTGAGAATACAAAATATGGCAAACCTGCGTAGTGGGTTGACAATCTCACAGCGCAGCAATTCCTGAGCGCCTTTACTGCGATGGGAGTCCTCATTGGAGGGGGGGCAAAACAAAACCCAATCAACTGAACTGCAGCAGGAGAAGAGACTGAAAGAAACAAAGAGAAAAAGAGAAATGTACTTTCTTTTCCATCTACCCACACGCTCATACTCGATCTCTGAGGTGAAATTTATCACATTGCTTGAAAAGCTCCTAATAAATGCAATTTTGACAAATTGACAGATTACAAAGAAATGTCTGAGCCTGAAAAAGAAGCATGTTTTTTCACCTGAAGAGTGAAGCATCCAGGTAACAGGAGTTAAGATGACCCTGGATGCCCTTTTTAAACCCCTCATACAACTGCCGAGCCTCCCGACCCAGCAGTGGTGGTGTGTTCTCCTCAACACGCTTACTGCCCCACTCTGCAAACGCTAAAATTCACAAACATACAAAAAACCTTATCAGAAATATAAATGCACATAATACACTAACGCTGATAGCTATTTTTTTACGTATATTTGAAGGGATTCCTTTCCTTCACCTTGTTTAAACAGTTTGACGTAGTATGCAAATATTACTAAACTGTCAAAGCATACCACACACTTCTAAGTCCACTTCTAAGTGCTTTTTGACTGAGGCCAGGCAATCAGAACACATACCATTTGTATACCTCAGACACAGTAACAAAAACAGCCTGATTAATTCTAAATAATAAACAGAAGTCAGAAACTGGTCATGTAAAAATAAAGGATGATGAGTTTTGGTGTATGAAAACACACAAATATAAAAATGTAGGATATAAGTAGCTTTGTGGGTAAAACACTTGCGCATGAACCCGATGACCAGAGAGTTGCAGGTTCAAAGCCCTGTCCCTGTAACCCAGGGGACTGTCCCGGGAACTAATTATTGTAAGTTGCTCTGGATAAGAGGGTCCTGTTACCTTTAAAGAAATGAAATAAGGGAGGGTCCTGTTACCTTTAAAGAAATGAAATAAGGGAGGGTCCTGTTTCACTGGAATGAAAACCCGCCGTCACCTACCTGTCCCTGAGTTTTAAACAATTTTTAAAGACTAGTATGTGTACAGAAACATCACCTTTCACATAAATCTTCACTAAAGCTTGGAAAATAATTCAGCACCCGACATTTCATCATCACATACTCACCAATCGAATTACAGCGCTCCACCTGATTGATAGGTGCCTCTGGGGCGGGGAATCTAGAGTCTCGCCTACAGTTCCTCAGCTTCACAAAAAGCCCCTTGTTTGGGGAGCAGCGGAAGTGCCGTTCACCAAGGTAACTGCCGTCAGTGGCAGCGCTCAATTCCTGATCCTGAAGGAGAAATTCCAAAAAACTGAAATGAACAAATCTCCTGGTGAAGGAATCCTTTTCTGGAACCAGTTCTTTCCAATAATTTGGGTAAATCAAATGTCAATCAATTCTTGTCAACATTTGCATCCATGTTTTAGGCTGAATGCAACATATGAATGATTTTGATTTGAACTCTTTGAAAATTCCAAGTACCTCAGTACTCATTCTCAAACAGCCTAATATAACATTATTTCTGTAGTAATATATTTTATACTAAGCTATAGTTTTATTTGTAATCATTATTCATAATTCTAATTAGGTATTGTTGTTGCTGCAGTCAATAATTTGTCCACTGACTTATTTTGTTAGGTCAGTGAAACCCCGCTCTATGCTGCTTTAGACGCCATGATTGTAACCTCTGCTTTAAATCCAGCTTTTATGAATCATTATATGACTCCTAGATTGTAACAAATAAGATTTTTATTTATCAGTTTAGTTTTCAGATTTATTTACTTTTATATATTTTATTGAGTTATAACACTGACCATTTGGACGTTTTTATTATGAGTTAAGCTCAGTTATAGCTACAATTAGCTTCATGGAATGAGCAACAAGCTTGTCTGAACATTAGGAGAATTACCCAGGAAGCGATGGCTGAAGCCTCATCCACTGCAAGAGCAGGTCTAAGGCTTGGAGTTACCGTTTTAGCGTTGCCCTCACTGTAGCACAGAAATAAGTATCACTATATTCCTACTAGCTTCTTAATTGTACATTTTGCATGTTATTTGTAAGTGTTCCAACACATGGATTCACTAACTGAATGAAATGTGGTGCAGTTCCTTCTGAGGCGAGATGATGTGGATGCCTAAACTAATCCAGCTCTAATTTATTTATTTTTTAATATTTTAAAATAAATCCATTGTTTTGGAGCAGTTGAACTGTGTCCTCCGTGGATGACCGCACATCATTCAGTATCTTCGGGATGACATGGGATGGTGTTTGAGATTCAGAATAAGTAATGCATCGGTACCTGTTCTCACTAATGCTATTCTTATGCCTGAATACAATCAAATCCTCACTGCAATGTTCCAACATCTAGTGTAAAGGCTTCCCAGAAGCGTAGAGGCTGTTACTGCAGCAAATAGGGACAAGCTTCCTATACATTTTATAGGACGGCTGGGGAAGAAACAGGCGTCTAAAAACTTTCTATAGCATTCTTTTATACACATAGCAACTTCATCAAAATCAAAAAGCCGTACCAGTTCTATTCCTGCCACTGGTTCAGAAATGCCAGGGATCTGTCCGATCCATCTTATTACTCCAAAAATTGGTGGGTCGTTCATCTCCACCATGGAGCCCACCTCTAACCACATTTTAGGCTCTACTTTCTCTTCAGGAACCAGTGGAGAGGGTGGATTGTGAAACCCATTCGAAGAATATGATTGATCAGTGGGGGGCGTAAGAGGCGGGGCTTGTGGCTTACTGGGTGGGACTGGAGGAGGTTTAAGAGCAGATTTAGGGGCAGGAAGAGGAGGAGGCTTTAAAGCGATTTTCACAGGAACTGATGAAGAGGAAGGAGGCTGTAGGGCACATTTAGCCTCGGCTAGCATGGCCGGCTGTATCAGTGGCCTGGGGCTGGGATTTGTGGGTATTGTAGGCTGTGGTGGGTGCTTGCTGTGTGTGGGTGAAGGAGGCTGAAGTGCAGTTTTGGTGGAAGGAAATGGAGGATGCACTGGAGACATTTTGGGATTGGATCCAATGGGAGGTGTGCGCTCTGGCCTTGTTTCTGCAAAATGAAAGGAAAGGGAAATTCACGGGCCTCCACAGTTCTGTACAGAAAATTATATGCTATGGCTCCTTTTTTCAATGATAAAAAATGTCGTGTAGCAATCAGCAGTCTCTGAAGTGAGTGTTACCTGCAGTCACTTTGGCGATGGGTAGAAGTTGGCCATATTCAGGAGAAGGAATGGAACACAGCCTGTAATTTTTGTAGTACCCATTCCAGTTTCCTACCGGATTGTCCTACAAAAACACACACACACACACACACACACAAAGTAAAAATAATAACTCATTGTCTTTAATAATATATAACTCATGCACAGAAACAGAATATGCGCAGCAAATAATGTCTCCACTTCCTCCCTTGAACTCTAGGCTTATTATTCTGTTGAGGCCTATTGTATGATTCATTCAGTAATTACTATGAAACATAATATATAATAGATAAATAAAACATAGTTATAAAAGTGAGGAACTCAAGTGTTCCTTTGGTATTAAAGAGTCCATTTCATGGGAAAACACATTTTTTGTTGTCATATGTACATTTGTTTCTGTCTGTTATATGTAAACATAAAGTTACAAAACTTTCACTCCCCAGTTTACTCAAAAACATCCTCATGTTTGTTATTTCTTTGTCCAAAAAGCCAACACATTGGTACGCATCTGCCTATTTGGCCTACAACAGTTTAGCCTCTGCCCATTGCCTCTGAACGTATAGCTGTTTCAGCCTAGACTGTCTGTTTTGAGTGAAGCACAATGCATGGTAGTTAAAAAAAACATTTACCTGATTATATCTAAGGGATAATGAGAGATTGGAAAAAGGTCATGTATAAAAGAATTGTGACTGTTTTTGGTACATAAACATGGGCACTGGGAAGAAAAATAAAGCACAAGAAAAGGCTAGGCTATGAACTCTTTTAGATGTTAACAGGAGTCCTATTTACATTAGCCATCTACTTTATTACAAGACAGCCTCCACCTTTAGACTCATTTTCCACTCTAGAATTATTAAGTACGTGTGGTTGCTAGTATGATACTCTGTTACTATCTGTTATGAACTACCCATCACAGGCTTTAACAGTTCACAGACTTGGTAATCGGCTAAGTCTGTTCCTCTTTGAACCCTTACACAGTAAAAAAAGTCCATCACACACCATCAGTTAACATCCTGCATGTTTGTTTGCACTGCTTTTATTGCTGGAATGTGAGTATAGTTTTGAAAAGTAAAATACTGACTGTGTTTAACGGCAGTTTATCACGTATTTTGCACAGAAACCTCAGTGGAAGGCTGTTTTACTCCTCTTAGGGGTGAGCACTATAATTTATTTAACAGATTTAACTATTATGGAAAGCCAGTAAACTACAGTATATGACTATAGATACAGTATTGTTGATTGGATGTCAGGCCCATCTGATCTCATTTATTTTTCACCAACTGATACATATTTTGCATAGGAAAAAATATTCTGATGTTATATTTCACCCATATTGCCACTTACCAGTAAGACTCCCACACACACTCCTGAGGAAGTCCGGCCAGGCGGGACCCCACAGAACTGCACCGTGCCCCAGTGGAGTGACGCATCCTGGTTGAAGCACACCCTCTGCCCTGGCTGCAGCGGTGGTGGGGATGTTGGTGGTGGAACGGATTCTGCAGTTCGTGACTGAAGGAGGCTGACTGCATTCTGGTTGTGGCTGGAGCTCTGGTTATTGCTGGAATTGTGGTTCAAGGGATTTGGCCTATTAGACTCACGCTCGAGCTCATGGTCCCCAGCGCTTCCACTTCGAGAAGAGCGGCGGAGTGTCAGCTCGCTGGCAGCCACAAAGAGGGCACACTGCTCTGGACACGTAAAAAGCTGATGCCCTTTGTAGCTCCCGTTACTGCTGCCCTTACCCGCCGCCCAGCCCTGAAGGGCAGAGACAAAGAGAGAGAGAAAAAAACATGGTAAAATTGCATGATTCAACACTCAAAAATAAGAATTATCACTATTTAAACACATGTAAAACATAAGCTTTCACATTTGTGTTGTAAGCGTGACAAGAAAATAAATGGAACTAAATTCGTCCGTGTCTTGACTTTGCTGTGGTGAATTTAAGACCAAAGGAACACTTTACCACTTGGTCACAGACCACATCCTTGGGTTAAAACAGCAATGTGTATCATAAATAGCACAAAATGCTCCTAAAATGGTTCAGAAAAAAAAACCTGAAAGCTTCACAATTTCCCCACATGTCACATTTCTCCAATTGTAGCTGTTCAGATGAGATTTTTGGTGTTTGAGTCGGTGTTGCGCATTTTATTTTTGGATCTACAGGCCTGTACAGAACAATTGCCAAACCACATCCTTTTCAAACAGACTTGCTTACGTGGTTTCAGAGACCGAATGACATACTGTTATCTCTAAAAATGGATCAAGGTTGCTTCACACAGCTAAAAACAGCAGCAGCATCGGCAGTATTTGTTTTATTAGTATAACTTGTTAACGAGATAAAGCTTATAGCTCCATCGTACAACTAATGAAACAATTTTTTAAGAAGCACAATGAAGACGACAAATATGTCTTGGCTAATTGACTACATCTGGGGTAAAGATGTATCAGCACAAGACCTTTACAATCTTGATACTTACTTTTAATTGAACACCAAAGTACACAGCAGCACTTCCTCGTGTTAGTGGGCCACGGTAACGAAGCTCTGCCTCTGCAAAGTCCCCATTCGGGCTCCAGCGGACCAACACTGGAGACCCCAGGGGCAAGGCAAGCAGTTTAAGCAGCCGATGAGGTTTGGACAGCAGTTTGAAGCGTAGCTCTGGGTCAGAGATAGGTTCCAACAAGCTGGCCAGCTCAGGGGATACTTCATCTAGCAAATGTTTATCGAGCTTCACCATGCTGCCATTGTCGATCACCTGTAAAAGGCAGAAATTAAGATGTCATTGGAGTTAAAAAGCCTGTTTATGCATTCATTAGGGTGAGGTGGGTAGGCACTAGTTAGTTTAAACTCAAGTTTATTTTATAATATGTGCACACACACACACAGACAGATTCAACTCGTGAACTGCTTTGCTGTCACTCACATCACTCTCCTTGGAGCTTCAGCATATTATTATACAGCCAAAGGAGAAAAATAGAAGAACAGAGCCTAATTTTCAGGTCCTGTGCTGGTATTTGCTGGATAAGTTCCACTACAGTTTCCTAATTCAGAACTTAATGCTTGTTTATTTATTTATTCATTCATTTATTTTAGCTGTTTTTTCTTCTGCTGTTTATAGCATTTTTATGGAAACATTTTTTTTCATTAAAACTTACAATACTTTGACTAGAGTATGGGTTAAGACTGCTCTTTGCACCTCTGATAGTAGGTGATGGAGAAACAGAAAGAGAGTGAGAGACAGACAGACAGACAGACAGACATACAGACATACAGACAGATAGATAGTGAGATACAGAGAGAGATTTATGTGTAGGAACACCTTACCTTTACCCACAGGTAATCTCCCCTTACACCCCTTTCCCCTCCACCGTCCTGCTCCTGGCACAAATGTCCCCTCAGTAGTCGAATGGTACCGTCCAGATGGTCCTGCACCTTGTGGTCGGACGAGACCAAATACATTCTAGAGGGGCGCCGCCTCCGCGTTTGATGTGTGACAGCAGACATGGTGAAGGGAGCGCCTCACTGTTAGAGCAAAACAAGACTGCATGAGGACATTTTGCTTCACAAAAAAATCACCATTAACGTGTTTAAACGGACGTAAGGCTAGCCGGAAAGCGAGAAGGTCCTTAGTGAATTCTCTTTAAGGTTATCTGTTTGAAAACAGGTCTGTCAGGCTTTAGCCAGCTAAACTGTTCAAATCATGTTTTAACTAGTTAACAGAGTCTGCTGAACGAAATATATCACCAAGCCCTTTTAAAAAGTAACGTCGCTATGAATACTTACAACATGAAATTTCGACTTACCAATGTTGACATCTCCGTGTTTTAAACTTTTTTCACCTCATCGCACAGAAAAAAACAGGAAGCGAATTAAAGGACAGCACCAAGAACCAATCAACAACGAGAAAAGTTTTTTCCGACCAATCAGAGTGCCATGTGGGTGGACAAAAAGGGGCGGGACTTGACAAGTGAGGGAAATTCCATAATTGCGTGTCTGTAGTTTAAGTGAGATATGCACAGTTTAGTTTTACTGAATTTTTATTGAAAATTATTAATAAAAATGTGCTTTTATTTTTTTTTAAAGAAATGTGGGGTTTGCTTTAACAGAAACGATGCAACAGAAAATATATTTGAATACATGATGAACATTATTATAATGGGCAGTTTTCACATCCATGTACACTGCATGGACAGTATTGGGACCCTGTTTTTCAGGGTTTTGGCTAGGACTCTTACTTCCAGTGAAGGGCTTAATCATAATGCTTCAGCATACCAAGACATTTGTATGCTTCCAACTTTGAGGACACGGCTTGGGGAAGAACCTTTTCTGTTCCAGCATGACTGTGTCCCAGTGCACAAAGTAAGCTCCATAAAGACATGGCTCGATGAGTTCACTGTGTGGAAAAACTTGACTGGGCCACACAGAGCCCTGACCTCAAGCCCACCCAACACCTTTGGGATGAACTGGAACAGAGATTGCGAACCAGGCCTCCACGTCCAACATCAGTGCCTGACCTCAGAAATGCTCTGCAGAATAAATGGGCACAAATTCCTCACAGAAAGCCTTCCAAGAAGAGTGGAAGCTGTTATAGCTCCAAATTAAAGTGTATGTATTTTAATACAATATCCTTAAAGTTCCTGTTGATGTAACGCTCAGGCGTCCCAATACTTTTGTCCATGCAGTGTACTTGTGTATACATTATTAATATTATTATTATTATTATTATTATTATTATTATAAATATTATAAAGTCAGAAAACCTTACTGAAGGAAATTGCTTAACATTCATAAATGTAAGTTTACAGGTAAGAGACCCTGGTTTACTGCCTGTAGAGAGAAGTACACTTCCCAAGTCCCAAGACATGCATGTCAGGTGAATTGGGGATTCTAAGTTGACCGTGTGTGTGTGCGTGCCCTGCGGTGGGCTGATGCCCTGCCCAGGGTGAGCCCCGCCTAGCGCCTGTAGAAAGGCTCCTGGGACACGTGACTCAAAAAGTCTCGGTGAGCTTGCTTTTATACACTTATAGCAATTGGTATAATTGAAACACATGAATTTAATAATCAAGAGGACCCTATCAGATCACACACACAAGTTATTTGAAAAAAACTTTACAAATAACTTGTATGTGTGATCTGATAGGGTGGAGTCCCAGGTCCATCTGTGGTAAAATCTTAGTCTACTAGCAGCTCTTAATTTTAAGTCCAGGTTTTTTAGTGTGAGGGACATGTTTTGTAGTGGACCACAAAGCACTCATGTAAGTCAGTCTGGATAAGAACATCTGCCAAATGCTGTAAATGTAATGTACATGTAAATACTGTGCTGTAAGGGTACCTGATACTGTATAACTCCATGAGCAAGAGTGAAGTTTAAATAGATATCATGGCTCTCTCTGTAAAACTCCTTCAGCCCAGTGGTGTTGCTCTACTGCGAGCTATGATGAGCGTCATTGCTGTTCATTCTTTAGTCAAGAGCTTTTAGAACAAACATTGCTTTTCACTTCTTTGTTAAATGAAGATTTTAAGCAATGAGCCACACAGTCCAATGTCTAAACATTATTAACTCACTAATAGGCTACTGAGGACCGCCTGTTAGTGAGTGAAAGGTGTCTTCTAGTAATTTTAACTCATTTATATTCAGTAACTATATTTAGTGTGATGAGAAGAACGTCACCAGAGCACTTACTCTAACTGAAGCAAATTTGTGAACATTTTATATACAGGAACCACCCACTTATATGCGGATCAGCAGTCACGATTTCAGTCTCACGCGGATTTTTTCTGAGAACCTCATCTTCCTGCTGGGTTGCTAACCACCGCGCCCTAACATTAACCCTGGACGAGGAGGTGTGGCGGCCCAGACGTCACAGCTTTTTTCGTGGCAATATATAAATACTCGTATATTTGTGCTAAATTTGACAAAAATATAATTTTATAATTTTGTAATATAAATATTAACGTAAATTCAGCTACATTTCCATTTATAAATAACTATAAATGTTTGGTGCTGTGGAGAGAAACACAAAGAAAGTGCTCTTGGGACGGTGAAATACCGCTGTACTCAGAAGCGGTGGGTTTGAAAGTAGCCAATCCGAGCACGCTATTTATTTCTCCTTGCTGCTGATTGGCTACTGCCCTGTGACGCATCCCTCGCTGCACTCAGAAGCAGGAGATTTGAAAGTAGCCAATCCGAACACGTTGGTGCTGATTGGGCTGCTGCCCAGAATTTCCCCCTTGGAGCATCTCAAGTGTTCTCACGTTTTTCGTTTGGTTCTTCTTAAAGCCCTGTATTTTTATTACTGTAAATTAAATTAATTTATTACTGTATTTAACTGCTTATGCCAATGAAAATGACAGCGCATACCCAAGAAAGCGCACAGAAAACGTACAGTCTATACAGCGGTAATATAGGTATTTACATTCTAGCACTGCTGGATACGGTTTTATCTTTAGATTTTCTTTAAGGCTAAAGAGTTTGAAATGAAATTAGTGTCTTGGGAGCATATTTAGGGTTTACACTATGAAAATAGGCATTTTTTGACTTTTTTTTTTTACCACAACACAACAATGCGGTTTTGCGGGTGCTCTTGGAACGTAACCCCCGTGAAAAGCAGGGGGTTACTGTAATAACACCTTGGGTGAATAACAGTACTGAGGTACCCTTGAGTAAGGTGAATAGGTTAAATGCAGAGAAAGAATTGCACACTGTTCACTGTGCGTTGTTGTGTGTCCACGTATGACCATAAGGGCCACTTTACTTATGGTGTGTTCACGTATGACAAAATTGACACGTTACACTTGATTGTTTTGAATATATGAGCAATTTCTGATATCCTGCAACATTTTGGCTTCATAAATATTAGGAAAAAACATTTTTCCAGCATTAGCATTCTACTAGAATAATGACTTTTTAAAGGTTTTTTTTTTAAAGAAAAAGAATGGGTGGATTTATCAGAAACTGTGAAAATATTTGGGACATATTCATAGTTATTACAAAATAAACATCAAGCAGTCTTGAGCTTTTCTTGAAATGTGTATATGCTGTATGCCATCACAATACCAAAACTATTACTGTTTAGTAGAATATGTCTGTTTATTAAGAACAAATTCTTGTTTGGACCCATTTTTGCCCAAAGGATGGTAAATAACACCAAAAATGTGCACAGGAATATACATATGCTGTTTATTGCCATATAGGTGTGGTAATCTTTGCATAATGTAAATCATTTGCTGTTATAGTGTTGTGCTCTTGATAAGACCAGTCAAGTTTCTTATGTATTAAAATAATCTGTATTATTGTCAGAGTAACATTGCCAATCTAGAATCTTTCCCTGGCATTATGGTAAAAGGAAATCCTGGACCAACCCTCCTTCTTCAGTTAGACCCAGGATAGAATACAAGTACACATAGCATTTAATAAATAAATAGTTTATTAACAATTAATACGTACAATAAATTAAATATTCTAATGTTAGGGAGCTACATCCACCTCCTTAAGATAAGGCACAGGTTTTGTAAACATCTAAAGTACGAGATCTGCTATGTAGGACTTCTTCATTTACTGTTATAACGGATAAATTGATGGACAGAAATATAAAAAATGTGAAACTGTTTCAAACTGTAAAAGCCGTCAAGATATTGTATGAAGACAATTTAATGTAAAGTTAATGCAACATTGATGTGACTTCTTACTGTAAACTGATTGATGCAGATATTTTCAGATCGCGTTAAAGTAAATGGAAATCTCATATTCTGACACTGAAGGCGGAAATCGCTGGCAGTTTCGACTAACGTGGAGACGTACAATTAGCACACATGAAGCCTTTAAAAGTGCTCTGTAGGTAATAAAGGGTGTTGCAGTAGCTCAGTGTTGATAAAGTAAGTGGTGAGTTCTCCTTTCCCCTTCACGTTAACGACCCCTCTCCTAGTCACGCTGAAGCCCACACTTTCGGCTACCTGCGCAGTTTCATCAGTCACCTAAAGGAGGCAGCACACAACACACAGTTCATAATTCAGGGAGAGTTTTAGCCTTGTTATAAAATCTACATTGTCTATTAAGAGCAGAACATGTAAGAATGCACAAAAGTGTTGTTTGATGCAAGGTAATACTGTTGGATGTTGATTCAATACATTTCTTGAACCTCCAAAAATAACGAGTGACTGAAAATGTTGCTATGGTGTAGGAGGTGGTTGCCAGGGAGTTTCCAGGTGGTTATTATGGTATGCAAGGTGGTTGCTACGGTGTTGCTAGGTGGTTGCTATGGTGTAGGAGGTGGTTGGTAAGGAGTTTCTAGGTGGTTGCTATGGTATACAAGGTGGTTGTTCAGGTGTAGAAGGTGGTTGGAGTTTCTAGGTGGTTGCTAGACTGCAGGCCCATTTCAAAATTTCTTCAGGAATTTTCTCTCTTGTTTTAATGTTAAAGTTAGTTTGTTAAAGTTTTTAAAAGTATAATGCGTTAAGCTGCACTTTATGGTATCCCAGTCTAATCACATTAGTCTGTGGTCTAGGCACGAACTAATACATTAAACCTTAGCCAACACACTAGCCACAAGCTAACATGGCCCCTTATAAATGCAGTCGGGCTGAAATGATACAACAGTAAAAATATAGATTTCTGTCGTCGTTTTCTATCACTGTTGCTGTATGCCACAACTTCAGTTTGATTGACGAGACTTATATGTGAACTGTAACTGTTTTAAAAGCTGCAAAGGGGCCAGCATGGCTGCAATGTTTTGTTCTAAACAAGTAGGAGCCCAACTGAACAACTGTTTGAAGACTGAGACCACGTGGAATCAGGTGAGCTCTTCATTGGTTGGAATGAAAACCAGCAGCCACATCGGCACTTAATTGATACTCCTGTTTTAAAACTGTCAACAGTGTGTACATACTGCATCTCTTTTATTCCAAAAAAGGGAAGAAAATTCCTTCCTGCTTGATATAGACCTTTTTAAAAGCTGTATTTGTCATAACATAGTGGTTTTTAATATAAACCCTCACTAATGGTCATTGCGCGGCTGCAGGAAACTGAAAAAAAAAAGGATCTAAAAAACTGAAGCCCCCTTTATCTCCATCTCATGAGGAGTGTGTAGGGAACATAAAGGCGCTGCTTAAGGACCCTATGGAACTGGAACGCATCTTATGAAACTGTATTACCTTTCCTGGTGTGAGCGGATTGCGTAACTGTTTCTAGTCAATGGTGCCTTTGGGACTGAGGCGTGAGAAATCTCACTTGTTGTGGCCGATCATGCCAGTTGGCCAGTTTAGTATGATTTACATTATAATTATAATTTCTTATATTACATCATTTCTTCACATTATAAATAACTTTCCTTTGCTGCACTTGAATGCCTGAAGCTCTTTCCCACCTGTATTTTGTCTAGCACTCCAGTGCTGTCCATTCTGCTGGCCACGTTAACAGCATTGCCCCAAATGTCATACTGAGGTTTGTGGGCTCCAATCACTCCAGCAATCACAGGGCCGTGGTTTATTCCTGGATAGAGGACAAAAAACCAAAAATACTCATTAAAAATGAGATGAAGCATCAAAAATAACAGTGAATCTGATTCACTCATAATGTATAATACTGTTACTACAGTCTCTGTATTAAGGCCATGATTAAAAGGAAATGCCAAATCATTATGTTTACTTTTCTTCAAAAGCTTTGAAGTAGGAGGCTGTAAATAAGCTGGAATAAATGTAATGAAAGGGGCTACAGAATATTGTAAAATGTCTGTGAAAGGTCATGGCATAATGGGAATTAAGTTATAATAACATTACCATCAATTTCTTGTTTGATAAAACACCCACAAATGTTATTAATTGAAACACAGTTTGCATAGATTGTTGCATAAGTTACAAAAAAAACAATATAAAACAGGTATAAAAATATAGGCCTTTAAGTGATTTAAAACGCATGTATTTATATTAGATGCTAGTGTGTATCTGTCTGTATACCTATTCTGAGTTTAAAGTTGTTGAAAGAATGTCTGTTGATGTTGTCCAGTCTTCCAATCAGAGCTATGGCAAAGTCCACCATGCTGCGCACGTGATTTTTGCACGCGTCGCCGTCCTGCAGAGAGTAACAGAAAACATTTAATTCTATACTTCGTCTATGGAAAATCTCAGCTGGTGGCATCTGTGCTGCCTATGCATGCATTTCTGGTATCGTCTAGGTTTTACCCGGAAGGTGAATTTTAAGTATACATATAAATGTAATTTAAAGATACTTTAATTAAATTAAATTAATGATACACCTATTTATATTCGTTTAAGTAGTCCTTCATACCACATCTCGAAATACACCGGACTGCTTTATTTGAATGTGCCACTTTGTCAGAAAAACAGATTTTCTTTGTGTGCAGAATGGATTCTATTTGTGGACAAAACAGCAGCAGTTTTGTCCACAAATAGAATCCATTTTTATGTATAACAGTGTGTCATACAGTATCAGAAGCCACTGCCATTTAGTAAAAATGTGATTATTTATGCATAGGGTTTACATGAAGCTGATACAGCCTCTTTTTATCCTTTTTTATTAAGCAGGCTGTTTTGTTTCTGTGCCTGTAAGGCTGATATAAGTAGACAACTTCTGATTGTTGCAACTTATTCAAAAAGCACTCTGGACTGAAACATTTCAGGGTGGACAGACAGAGCTATAGGCTATATAGGTGGATATGCACTATATGGACAAAAGTATTGGGACACACAATGTTTGAATTCAGGTGGACCCTTACTTACAATGAACAATCTTAATGCTTCAGCAGACCAAGACATATTGGACAACACCATGCTTCCAAATTTGTGGACACAGTTTGGGGAAGAACCTTTTCTATTCCAGCATGACTGTGTCCCAGTGCACAAAACAATAAAGACATAAAGGCATGGCTGGATGAGTTCGGTGTGGAAAAATGTGACTGGCCTGCACAGAGCTCTGACCTCATCCCCATCCAACACATTTAGGATGAACTGGAACAGAGATTCTTGTCCAACATCAGTGCCTGACCTCATAAATGCTCTACAGAATGAATCGGCACAAATTTCCCACAGAAGCTCCAAAATCATGTAGAAAGCCTTCCAAGAAGAGTGGAAGCTGCTCTAGCTGCAAAGGGGGATGTGAAGTCTATGTATTTGAATGCAATGACATTAAATAATATATTTTGTCCACATAGTATTTGTAAATATGATGGTTTTCATGACTGTGAATTCAAAACTGGCTGTTTGTGCAGCCATATGGAATACTGCATAAAAAGGGACATTTTAAAATTTTGTGTTAATAAACTACACCAAACTCTTTTATTAAAAAAGAGAAAATCTGTTTTTCTTTGATATGGATGTTTTAAAACCTGGGGCTTTTTTTAAATAAAATGTTCAAACACACAGATTTGATCTTAAGATTATTGTATGTGAACATTCTTGTGTAAGTAGTGATTTCGAAAATGTGAATGCAAGTTTTCAATCTGACATAAGAATGGCAGTATATGTTTTGATACAATATTTTTACAAAACAACTGTACACAATTTATGAGAATTTACCATAAATTAAAGTAAAGTTTGTTTTATAAATGAGGCACTTTCTACAGCAGTGTTGTCGTAATCATCACTAATTTCTTTGGAATGTGCAACAGAGTGATATTTCTTCAGAGACACCACACCCACACAGAGTCAAATAAGTTCGCTAGATTTACCACATTCCAGGCGTACATACAAACCAACAACATGTTCACGTGACAGCATTTCAAGAAGTGTACCAACCCAACAAATCACTCTTAACTCAAGTATTCCAGCCAAAATGTTTGCATCTGATTGGCTTTCCTGTCTTACCTTTCTCTCCTCCCCTGTATTGGGATTGGTCAGTCCAGCAGCAGCCATGTAAGTGGTACCGATCGTTTTAATTTTCTCAACTACATTGAACTTGGGCTTGCTGAGGAGCTACACACATGAAGAGAGAAACATGGAGATCAGGAAAGTGAAACTATGGCAAAAAAAGAGATTGTTCTCAGTTTCCAGACCTATAATTACTTTTCATTTCTGTCTTTACCTCGTCGAAGTCTGTAATGATTTCATTGAGGAGCCGCAGACACTCCAAGCCGTCTCCATTCACACTGCTCTCGGTATAGAAGTCCTTGAACTCAGGTACCGAAGCAAACATCACACACACACTCTCACACGACTGGCTGTACAGGTCCTGCCAAGCACACAAACATATGCATCATATGGACAAGAGTATTGGGACACACATGCTGTTCACCGTTTGGGCTAGACCCCTGACCTCAACCCCATCCAGCACCTTTGGGATGATCTGGAACGGAGATTGCGAGCCAGACCTTCTCATCCAACATCAGTGCATGACCTCACAAATTTCCCACAGGAACTCCAAAATCTCCGAAAGAAGAGTGGAAGCTGTTATAGCTGCTAAGGGGGGACCAACTCCATATTAAAGTCTATGTATTGGAATGCAGTGTCATTAAAGTCACTGTTGGTGTAATGACCGAGCGTCCCAAAACTTTTGTCCATATAGTGCAGCAAGTAGACAGAACAAAAAAGTAAAAGCAGCATAACCAGTGGAATAAAAACTATACAATATAACAGTACAGTATAAAAAGTACACTATACAAATAATAAAAAAATATAAAAATAGAAGTTTGTGTGTATGTATTACATATATATGAGAATATATATTTGTGCACATTATATATATATATACACTGTATATATATTTATGAACACTATGAATAAATATACAGGTACACATTGGAGTGTCCTCTGTTGCTTAATAGATTGACAGAAGCAGTAAAAATGCACCAGAAAAATTGCACACAGTAATATAACACCTGAAAAACTGCACATGTTGCACCAGAAAGATTACTTGATTTTTATTGTGGTCATACAGTTAAAGAGACATCTCAAACTATGTTCCCCCCAGTGGAACATAACTGTTAAAGGATTTGCCTTATAACCAGGAGATCATGAGTTTAAATCCTGTCAATACCGTGACCAAAAAAGTGTGAAAGGTTCACTTGTAATGCTGCAGGCTGTCAGTTTTGGCGGGGCCCTAATTAGCGGACTGATCTCAACATGTTCCTGACAAACTGTGTCTCACAACAGGAGTAATTGTGCACCTGTATGGTGGATGAAAGTGTAGTAGTCAGTGTGTACGTGTGTATACGTGCTGTGCGTGCTGTGTGTGTGTGTGTGTGTGTGTGCGCACGCCGTGTGTGCTGTACTGGTATTGGGGACATTACCTGGTTGGCGATGTCTTTGCCGATGAAGAAGTTTGTGACATGAATAGGGAGCAGATTCTGGAGGAGCAGCCTGTTGACGTTTTCTGTCGTCTCCATCTCATCGCGCTCTTTCTGAAAACACTTCTCTAGAAGGAACTCGACACGACAAGCCAACTCATCCTAACTCCGGGTACGCACACACACACACACACACACACACACACACACAATACACACAATACACACAGCTTATATTCTGGTGGAATTCTTCTGGTTGACTTTGTTGTATTTGAACCGCATCATTTTTACACTTAAGGTTTTAAAAAAATCCTCAAATGAATCAACATCAGAAGCAAAACAAAAGGAGTCAAAATAAGGAACAGATCATTTGCCAAAACCACATAACAATTGATGGTTCACACAGAATTTGTTTAATATAATAACAAATTTATGGGGGTATTTGGCGCAGAAGAAGTCTATATTAACTGTATGCCACATACAGCATGCTAATCTCAACGGTACAGACGTATTGGAAGTGGGGAGTGGGGAGGGCATGTTGGATCAAAAGTCATATGAGATCTTGTGCATTACTCATTGACAACGCAAGTGTTTTCTAGCAGCTGTCAACCCCAAGGGGATATTGATGTTGTGGCGGGCGGCAACGAATAAATGAATAAATGAACGAATGAGGAAACACTGATTATACACTCACACACCCTTACCTGTCGAGCAAGAATAAGGGAAGTCAGATAGAAGATGATGAGCCAAATTCCTGCCATGATCTTGGGCTCCTTCAGAACTCCTGAGCTGTTACGGAGACATGAGGAACACAAACTGTGTATAAATATCAACCTTTATTTTAACTCATCAAAGAAAAATAGGGGTTTTGTCAAGGTACAAACTGTACCATCACAGGGACAACATGATGCTTTATGGTTTATTTTCCAAGGGAAAGGGGCATATTTTGTGCATTTTCATAAAATAGTTTTTCACATTAGGTACACTATATGGACAAAAGTATTGGGACACCTTTAATGACATAACTTTTGATTTCATAGACTTTAACATGGAGTTGGTCCCTCCTTTGCGGCTATAACAGCTTCCAATGTTCTTGGAGTGTTTCTGTGGGAATTTGTGCCCAATCATTCTGTACAGCATTTATGAGGTCAGACACTGATGTTGGACGAGAAGCCTGGCTCACAATCTCCGTTCCAGGTCAGGGCTCGGTGTGGGCCAGTCAAGTTCTTCCACACTGAACTTATGTCTTTATGGAGCTCGCTTTGTTTACTGGGACACAGGCATGCTGGAATAGAAAAGCTTCTTCCCCAAACTTCCCCAAAAGTTGTCCAGAATGTCTTAGTTTGCTGCAGCCTTAAGCCTGTCCTTCACTAGAAGCTCAAGCCTAGCTCAAACCATGAAAAACATGTGTGTCCCCATACTTTTGTCCATATAGTGTATATAATAAAAAGAAATCAAGAGGGGGTGTCTGGAATCAGTGCAACATACAAAATGTAACAGCGGTGTGATATGATTATGTTCCCTAAGTAAAGGTATTGTAAGAGAAAAATCAATATATTCACTTATATTCTAAGGCAAATCAGCATATTCAGTTTGTGATTCTTATATTTGAATGATTCATTCTCTAAATACCATATTAATGTGATTCTGCTGACTAACGATCAAGGTTGTGAAGTCAGGCCTGAGGCACTAGGGCACAGTGACATGATTAAATCAAGCTTGTTATTTATGCAAACTCTATGTTTCTGAGCTAAAGAGTTTCAGATAAGGTATTTTGTTCAGAGCCGTTGTCATGGAGCCTCACTGTGAAAAGCCATGACATAGGTTCCAGCTGGAACCTCTTCAGGGGGAGGCGACATGGTTTCTGTCCACAAGTGATAATACCTCTGCGAAGGTCCAGTTTCTTTAGAGACAACTTCCGAATCCAGGACTGCCCTGGGTGATGAATAACTCTCTCCTTCTTAAGAAGAAAATAAAGTCTTTGAACTGAGCGATGAACTGAAAGTCTTTGAACTGAATCATGTCAGTTTGCATGATTTTCTTACCGGCCATTACATCATTCAATATATACCCTTGAGGGAACCAAGTGATAGTTTTGCACCTTTTGAGGCTTTATGTCAAATAACAGTAATAACAGCATCTACTTTGTCAAAGGGCATTCATACGACACCTTTCCAAACACTCTCAAAAGTGCTTCTTTTTAGTGTCTGTGGAGCAACCGACACTGAATGAAGAACATTCATCCAGCTTGTGTAACACATTTTTAAAAATTACATTTACATTGAAAAGCAACTTTCCTGCTGTGCACCACAGAAAAGGGTCCTATGCCATTTCAGCTGACCAATCAGTATCAAAGACGACTTCTGCATGAAGTTCAGCATGAAGTAGAATTTTGTTTTCGGCCACGCTCCACGCGCAGATTACTACAGTGTGACGCTGAAAATGAGTTGTCATGTCTGTCTTTCACCATAATGCTGTTGTTTTTACCCAATGGGTAGTGAAAGGCAATACCTGCCCGTCTAACACCCTCACCTGAACTCCCCCTAGTGTACCTCCGTTTTTACGACTCAGACTTCCACGCTGAATTTTTTGCCGCTTAATTTTACTTATGACTTACATCTCATACTTAAATATATGTGGGGTAAATATGCTGTGTATACTGTGTATGTGCTATTATTGTAAGTTAAAGTGGTTGTTTTTGTATTTCCTTATGTTTATGTTTGTTGGAGAAAAAACTGTTTCTTGCTGTACTTAGTGTAGAGCTGCTGTGTATATTAAATGTGTGCGTGTGTGTGTTCTTACTTGCTGTAGTTTTGGTACACTTGCAGCACGAGGCAGTCGGAGCGGTGGGCATAAACTCCCAGGAAGAGTGCGAGGTAGACCACCACAGCCAAAGTGAGGAGGAAGCATTTAACAGTCAAACACACTCGCACAAATACTACCACTCCCAGCATCGCCAGTAAACAGCAGTACAGATAGTACTGTGGACACACAGACACACACACACACACACACACACACACACACACACACACACACACACACAAGAGAGAGAGAAGTGGCAGTAACTTTAACTTCAAAGTAGATTTATCCAAACCAGAATATGTAGTTAGGCTTATAAAATAATATGACAGGGCTGTTTTATTTGCATATTTGCAGCACAATATATAATATTTGCATTATATAAATAATGTATTTTTATTACTTTAAATTAATGTTTTACTGTATTTGCCCTGCTTATACCAAAGCAAACGCCCGTGCATGAATTACAGTGCAGTGGTAACATTGGTATTTTACATTCTAGCACTGCGAGAGACAGCAGTTCAGTATAAACTGTACAGTATGGATACAGGTTTACCTTTACATTTTCTTTAAGGGTAATACATTAAGCTGAGTTTAAAATGAAATTAAAGTGTTTTGGGAGCATATCTGGGGCATATTTAGGGTTTACCCTATAAAAATAGACATTTCAGGCATTTTTTTTACCACATCACAACATTGCGGTTTTTCACTATACACGGGTGCTCTTGGAACGTAACCCCGCGAATATCGGGGGTTTACTGTATATATATATTTTAGCCTTTTGTGCTCCTTAGCTAATGAGTAATTTTGTCTTCACCGTAATGATCATTACAGTAATATGTATGTTTTCTAGTAGTAAAATTATCTATCTGCCTTCCCTCTGCTGCGACCATATAGTTACAAATTGAATCATTTCAAACAGCCCAGCTGCAAAACTCCACGCCAAAGCAATTTTTAAAAGTTCCAAGACATGTCATCAGAAGGGGGTTTTACTAGTCTTTCAAGTGGAAAATTTCGATTTTACTATAGCATTGTGGTGGGAGGCAAGAAAGTACACTATATGGACAAAAGTATTGGGACAGACCCGTTACTTCCAGTGAAGGGTAATCTTAATGCTTCTGTTACCAATACATTTTGGCCAACGCCATGCTTCCAACTTTGTGGACACAGTTTGCATGGATTAAAGCAAAAAAAAATCATCTGATGGATTTTTTTTTTAACCAAATGCTCCGTGTCGCGGGCCCATACCACCTCTCACAAATGACCTTTAGCACCCTCTGTTGATAGAAATCCGTCATAGCGACGGAAAACTTTAATCCATGAGTTTGGGGGAGGAACCTTTTCTATTCCAGCATGACTGTGCCCCAGTGCACAAAGCAAGATCCATAAAGACATGGCTGGATGAGTTCAG
>JBBPCX010000088.1:253542-275257 GCA_037974365.1 Hydrocynus forskahlii | reverse complement strand
CACAGTGTTCTCACACATTTATATATATATAATGTGTACATACATACACTACCAGTCAAAAGTTTGGCCAGGTCTTCTCATTTAGCTATTTCCATTGTTTTTATTATTGGCTCCATTGTAGATTAATATTGAAAACATCACCTATTGCTCTGATGACAGCTTTGCACACTCTTGGAATCAGATTCATGAGGAATCGACCTGGAATGGTATTTAATTAACAGGTGTTCTTCGCCAAGAGTTCATTAGTGGAATTTCTTGCCTTCTTAGTGTGTTTGGGATCATCTGTTGTGATGGTCGGGTTGGTACACAGTTAGTGATCCTGTTCCACTATGGTTCTACTGCACATTATGGCAAAAACCACTTAACTAAGTAAAAAGAAACAACAGTCCATCATTACCTTATTACAAAACATATTCTGGTTTGTTGAACTGTTTTTGTTTACTGCATAATTCCATGTGTTCCTTCATCATTTTATTTGTTTTCAGTATTAATCTACAATGTAGAAAATAATAAAAACAAAGCAAAAACATTGAATGAGAAAATGTGTCCAACTGGTTTTGACTGGTAGTATATATATATATATATATATATATGTATATATATATATATATATATATTACCAGTCAAAACCAGTTGGATACATTTTCTCATTCAATGTTTTTGCTTTGTTTTCTACATTGTAGATTAATATATTTATCTGACTGTTGATTAATACATAAATCTTTTCCAATACAAATGCATACATAAATCTTTTTTAAATGTATACATAAATCTTTTCCAATACACATGTCCATATTTTATATTTCTAAACTGTATGGAGTACATTTGAGACTGTACTGTTGGTATAGTTTTTATTCTATTGTTTTGTTTTGTTTTTTTATTTTCGCTGCGCTTACCTTTGTACTGTCCACTTTCTGCCATGACAGTGCAAAAGGTTTATCTTATCTTATCATATTAGCCACAGAAGCATGCTTTGGACAAACAACAAAAAAAAAAAAAAAAAAAAAAAAAAAAAATCACGACAAAATGAGCCCAGGCTCTGGACAATGTACTGTGTTTTGATGTGAGAGGCAATAAGTCCTAACTGAGTAGCCAGAGACCAGTGGCCTTTCTTCCGAGTGCTCTGCTGTCAGTGGCAAAAAATAACAGGCTGAAAACAAGAAGAAAAGGAGAAAGAAAACAGTCCTTCTGGGTTTGTACAGGGAGCAATGCAGCACATTCACTTTAAACAAGACCAAAAAAAAAGCCCCTTTCTGTCAGGGGTACAGAACATGGTGCCAGGAGGAAATACAACACAAGAATGGAAATATGAATTCTGTCCATCAACCAGACAAGCTATCAATGAAAACTGAAAAGCTTTCAAACAGAGTTTAGAATTTCACTCACTTTTGGGCTGAAAGAAAACAACCGATGGAAAATGGCATGGCTGCGCCAGTGCACCGCAGGTCACGGCACACTGGGTGTGTACAACAAGTTTGTGAACAATTCGGTACACAAAGAGAAAATGTGAGAGAAAGAGCGAGATAAAATTCAGAAAGAATGAGACAGAACAACATGCTTCTAGGTATACATATAGTCACTGTAGCATTACGTATCAGTGGGGATGGGCACGTTAACGTGTTATTGTCGGATTAACGCTTTATTTACTGAACGCCGACTACTATTTTATCGCGCGTTAATGCAGTTTTCTTTTTTAAAAAATCCTTTTATTTTGAAAGTTCATTGCTTTTTTGCCCTACGTCTCGGCTGGTTTTCGCGGTTGTCGGGCGTCCTATTACTTTTGTCCACATTATGTGCACAAAAGTATTGGGACGCCTGACCATTACACCAACAGAGACTTTAATGACACTGCATTCAGATACATAGACTTTGTTTTTCTATAACAAACTAGATAAAACATGAATGCCCTGCAGTGGCCGACAGCTTTGGTTTCATATTTGATTTGATTACATTAATGTTTAAGTTGAGATTTAAAAGACATATTTGAACTGCATCTGTGTAACTGTGTTAAAGGAAATACTGCTATTAAAAAACTACTTATTTGTTTAAAGTGTTTGCAAACCAAATGTAATTACACTTTTGTTCATATTGCAGTACTTTAAAAATAAAAGACACTACTTATGCATGAATTATATATTTTTGCGTATAACAAATTGCGGTTACATTTTAATCGTTGCCCAGCATTACCATAAGCGCACAAATTATAAACATACAAACGTATTATAGAACTATTACGTTGCAAAGATCTCAGTAACTCCTGCTGCTTAGGAAGCGAACGCAGTCAGTTTTCTGCCGGCCTTCACAGACACACTGTTTTTGTTCATAGGTGTCATGGCTGGGTCTCTTGTGCCACGTCTCTTGTGCCACACCCATGATTCTTCTCACCTGTACCTTGTCTAAGTCCCCTACTTAAGCCCAGTTTGATCCAGAGCCCACTGTCTGTTTACCCTCATGCCAGGTGACTAGTATGTCTCTGTCTGTGTCTCCATCTCCATCTTCCAGCTGTGAGTATCACATGTAGTTCGCCTGGCTCACCAGACCCAGTACCAGGATTCCTCTAACTGACCAGTGTGCTCCATCCTGTTTGTGGATCTATACTCTTTCTGATGTCACTGACTTTCTTGTACACTTCTAACCGATCTGGCAAAGTTCCTGATTTGCGTATATGAACTTTACTATCAGTTGTAGCCTGTCTTTGTCTATATTTGTCCTGGCATTGTTCTGATTAAAACGTATTAAGTTATTCCTGCTTCCTTGTGCCAGTACCAAACACTACAATATGATTCAAATGCCGTCTCGCTTCACCTCCTTCAAATGCACATTGTAGACCATTCAAATATGCATTCCAAGGTGATGCTGTAAGAGGAAAGAAACTGGCCATGACTGAATGATCTAGCTGGACCACTCCAGTAAGCAATCTGGGTGAAAATATACACCTGCTCAAGCTGTGTTATTTCAAATGTTGCTAATGTTATGAAATCTTAGAGCTGGGCGCTATGACAAAATGTGCTGTAATGGTGGTATGTTTCAATATGCTTTTCTGAGCTTATCAACAATTTTGTCAGTAACACTTAGATCTACACTTGCTTTACTTCTAGAAGTGAGCAGTCATACTGAGTGTACCCTTGACTACTACTGAGCAATAACAAAGCTGAAAAGAAGACACAATTGCAACTTGAAAGTGTATAAACCAAAGTGTAATAAACACAGAGCTGACACAATGATACACTGCAATAAATAGACAAGCAATAAGAGATTGTTATTGATTAATATATGAGTCTATTGTGATTGTAGAGTCCAATCAATTATCATCCAGCTGATATTTCTTGTAAAATAAAAATCCAGTCAGAATGATGAGGGAGCCAAACAGCAGAAACAGAACCACAACGAACAGTCAAGAACCCAGGCTAGGAAGCCTTCTGACTTTGGTGAAAGTCCAAGTGTGATGCACAAAGCAGATCCATGGCTTCAATATTAATGAGTTCCTTGAAAAGTCTGACTACTGAAAGTCTCAGTCCATGGCTCAGAGTCCAAAGCTTGTCCCAAAGCTGAAAGATAATAATGATGACTCATAGGATGAGGATGGTCAATGGTGATGCTGCTCCTGATGATAAAAAAGGGTGATGATGATAATGTCCCGAATGACTACTGATGTCCACGGTGGATTGAAGATTATGTCCAGCTCTCCTCTTCATTAAAATCATGTAGGTTGTGATGGTGACAGCACAGATGATGGCGTGAATAATGAACATTTCAGTCCAAAAGTTGTTCCCCCTGGCTCTGTTCTTGTCTGTTGATGAGAATTGTACTGTGTTCCTGTCGAGGTTTCCATAGATGTTGGTGTCGTATCCTCTGATGTTGTTGACCAAATGGTCTTCTAATGCAGCATGTCGTCATGATGTTGAGGTCCTTCTGCTGTTTGGAGACTAATCCAAAGGGAAAGCTGCACTGGGTTCCTTCATGGAGGACAGTGAGACTGAAAGACACAAAGAAAATGATACTGTAAACATGGTCGAATGAAATTTTGTTGTTTTGTTTCACAAATCTAAAAACAGGCTCAGGAAAACAACAAAAGCAAAACTTGCTGACCGTCATTCAAACAAGAGCTGATTCTTACCCAGATCCTCATCAGTGGTGCACAAGAAGATGGCAGACCAATTGGCAGTTGCAGAGAAAACTCCTAAAAACAAGACAAGGAAATCTGATTCATTTTAGGGCAGGAATATTTCTGTTTTAGATCTGAAATATTTCTCAAGTCAGAATAATTATCCTCATGATCTTGAGAAAAGACTACCTCTGGGATGGGCACGCAGAAAGAGGGACGAATATCCTGCTCGTGATCCTCCATTCCTGCGGAAATTCAAAAATATTAAATGATAATTTAACATATTAAATCTTACAATTCTGAAAAGTTAGTTCAACAAAAACAATACATGTAGGTGGGTTTAAAGTTGATATCTGTTGATGAGAATTGTAATACATTCCTGCTGAGGTTTCCATAGACAAGGATGTAAATCCTCTGATGTCGTTAAGAAGACCAAACAGTCGTCTAATCCAGCATTTCTTCATGAAGTTCAGGTCCCTCTGCTGCTTGGAGACTCTAATCCAAAGGGTTCCTGCATGGAGGACAGTGAGATTGAAAGATGCTCCAATAAACATGGTATCTAAAATCTAAAAACAGTACAAACTAAAGAGAGATGAACCTTGGCTGGTGGGGTGTATGTGTGAGAGAGAGATCTGTAAGTACTTCATTCTGGTGATGAGTTGACATGACTCCCCACATCTGCACTCCATGGGTCAAACATTTAGAGCAGAGTACCAGCTGTACCTGAAAAACACACACACTCACACTCACACACAGACACACACATAGAAAATGATAATATATGGATGTATAGAAACCATTACTACAATAATGAAATAATAAATAATAGTAGGTTATAGTATAATATAGTATAGCATAGTATGGTATGGTATGGTATAGTATATCACAGCATAGTATAGTACAGTACAGCACAGTATAGCATGGCATATTACAGTATAGTAAGGTATAGTATAGTATAGCACAGTATAGCATAGCATAGCATATTATAGAATAATATAGTATAGCATAGTATGGTATAGTATAGTATTGTATAATATAGTATAGTGTAGTATAGTATAGTAATAAAGTGGTGTCCTGCTGTTGTTTAAAATCCAGGGGGTGGTCTTCTTGGTTGGGACGAAAAGGTGAAAGTAGCCGGTGTATCAAGCGTCTGAGAAGCATCGGAGTCATGGCAGCGGAAACGGCCATCCGCATCCACGGAAACTCCCTTGAACGTTACGGCCACCTTGGTTCTCTGCAAATAAACATATAGATATGATGAAAATGTTTGTGTAATAAACTAATAATGTGTAACTCTAAAAAGGCACCAACAAGTACTAACCAGGAGAACATCCTGAACTGAAGAGTCCGAGAACTCCGTGCGCAGGCAGATCTTGGCCTCGCTGATGGATGATCCGATGCGCTGAATGGACGGAGTACGTTTTGATGAAAATGAAATCAGAATGGAACCAACTGGACCCAAAAGCTTTGAAATCCTAGTGAGAGTGGAGTCTTACCTTGATGCATGCTACAGCAGTGGCACGGGCGAAATACTGCGGAGGCAGCTGTAAGTACAATGAGAGAGCGGTTAAAAACCTACAGAACTACAGAACGTTATTTTACACTGAAATCATGCCCTGAGCCTAGTGACTTAGACTTACCTCTGGTGAGAGCACATTATAGAACTCATTGACGAGCTGCCACCAGTGCTCGCTCTCCAGTCCGCTGTAGGTGGCCTTGTGCTGGAGCCTCACTCCCACCATCTGCAGGAATCACGCGGGAAAAGTTCATCAACTTTACTGTTAAAGTAGACAAGATCAATCCACAACGGTGTATAATCAAGATAAAAACTGAAAGGAACCTTTGTCCCGTTAGACGACCACTTTATGTACCAGGACGCAAACACTTTCTTGGTCCGGTCCACCTCTCTGCAGTACTGCTGCAGGTGTACATGAAAGAGAAAATTATGTTTCAGGGAGGCTCAGGAAAACAACAAAACCAAAAATTGCTAAATGTCGTTTAAACAATGAGTCCAAGAGCTGATTCTTACCCGGATCCTCATCAGTGGTCCACAAGAAGAGGGCAGACCGATCGGCAGCTGCAGAGAAAAGTCCTACAGCAGAAACAAGACATGGAAATATGATTCATTTTAAGGTAGGACTATTTCAGTTTTAGATCTGGAATATAATTATAATCAGAATAATTATCCTCATGATCGTCAGCTGAGAAAAGATTACCTCTGGGATGGGGACACAGAAAGAGGGATGAATGTCCTGCTCCATTCCTAAAGAAATATGAAAATATTAAATGATAATATTACGTACTACATTTTACAATTCTGAAAAGGTCTTTCAACCTGCACAGTAAATGCAGTTGGGTTTGCAGTTGTCAACACTGAAAGTAAGACAAAAAAGGAGTCCCTAACCATAACTGATCATTTCTTACTGGGCTGCACAGAGAGAATAAAACCTCTTTAAAATTATTTGAGTTTTATTTACATTACTCTTGCATTACATTAACTTGATTAAAAAAAAAATCATTGAATAAAAAGTGAAAACTTAACAGAAAAGCATCTCCTTGTCCACGTAACTGCGTTTACATTACATATGTAATAATAAATTATTATAATGCACTTAATCATGTTTAGTTATACCCTCCCCATCCCCGTCTGAGTTTTGTTACCATGGCAACGCAAGCTCGAGCTTAGCTTTAGGCTAAGTAAGCTAACATTACTAGCCTCCCGGAAGAGAGGAGAAATGTTATCTCAAAAATAAACATCAATATCCATTTATCGCACAGTTACACAGATTACAGCCTCTTTTCTAAAGACATTAAGACCGTTAGCTTGTCTTAAACCCGAACAAGGGATTTGTTTTCTTTTAAATCGGAATGTAAACATTTCGTCTCCATGATTATATTTTAATAAAATACGATAAAATACAGCACTACTGAAGCATAGAAATGCCTTAAATGTTATTTTTTAAATCCACAGAGGCTACCTGTCGACAATTACGAATCATTTTTAATAGTTAATAATTATTAAGAAATGAGGTAAGGCGAGCGCCCCCTCCGGTCGCTGTGTTAGTGAAATGATCCTCTCACCGGGGTCGGAGAGGGTCGCAGCGTCCTCCATGGTGGGCTGCTGCTCCAGAAGTCTCCTCCATCTGTAAAAGAGAAAATAAGAGGTCAAAGCAGCTGCTGAGACGCCCGCAGCGCAGAGCAGAGCCGGACGCAGCGCAAAGCTCATCTTAATCGGAAACAAGAGGGAGCGCAAGAGGAAGCGTGTAACTCAGGTGGGTGTCGGTGAACGACTGATATTAGTTAACAAAAAACATTCTTTCACCCTGGAAACGTGAATTCATCCCAAAACACAAATTATCTCCTCCATCGCTCATCTGACTGTGAATACACGGGACAGCCTTAATGCCCGATACTGTTAAGACGCACGTTTTCAATAAAATGAGTGTTTTTTTTAAGGTGACATCAGTGTTTGTTTAAATCAGTGTTTTTTCGTTTTTATCAATGTTTCAGTTTAAATCAGCGCATTTTAGTTTTAACCAATGTTTTAGTTTAAATCAATGTTTTTTGTGTTTAAATTTGTGTGTTTTTAGCTTAAATTCAGGGACTGAGGTACAAGAATAGAGACACCAGTGTTTTCCCACAAACAGCAACAGATATTTAACTGATATTAGTTAATTTAGTAATTATTGATTTAATTATAATTGATAAACTTTTTTAATGTCAAGAAGGCAATCTTTTTTGGATTAGATAGATAGATAAATAGATAGATAACATAATGTACTGTTGCCGGTTTAATGATAAATTTGTAACTTTTGCAAAACAAAGTTTCTATGTAAAAAAGGCCAAAAAAAATAAATAAATAAATCACCCACAGCTAAAGCTAACAACATACTTAAGATTAAAAGTGAATCATGCGGCCTCATGAAGCTATGTAGCTCTGTGATAAGGGACCAAATAGTTATTGGAGTACATGACAAAAGAGTGAGGGTGCCTTTCCCAAAAGAGAATGACCTTGCAATTGAAAAACTAAAAGATGCAAATGGAGATGTTCTGAGAATGAGACAGCAGAAGTGAACGCAGTGTACCAGAATGTGGGCGACATCGAGGAGAAAACGAGAGCAGAAACTGTCAGAGGTGTGCCAAAACAGTGCCCTGCCTTCTGGAAGGACTTCAGAGAACGTGTTCTAAAGAACTACTTTGGTAAACACTGTATCTACAAGAAAAAAGCGCGGCTTGTGGAAAAGCCGAGAGACAGCAAGAATGATGAGTTGCCGTTCTTTGTGGGAACGATTGATGAGGGAACAGTTAATCGTGATGTTTAGGAGAAGGAGGCGGTTCAGTTCAATAGCTTGTTTGTGTGGTTTTCAAATCATTCCCCACTTTCACACCCCACCTTAACAAAACCCTGACAGAAAAGTCTAGGTGTAACTTTACATTATTTAAATATCAAATTCATACAATAATTTCCTCAGTAACTTTTGTTGTGCAAAAAACTCAGTTTACTTGAAACATTTTTTATGTGACATTCGTCACTGAATTGCTTCATTAGTTTGCACTTTAAAAAACAAAAAAAGAGGCAAATGCAAGCAGAATTTGCACTTTGCCAGAAATGCAACAATAAAGTTCAGTCTTAATGTGTTGGGTCTCGTACAGTCAGCCGCTGGTTTTCAAACAAAATACGGACGGGTCTCTTCTCATCTCCTACCACATTAACCGTGAAACCTAGAGCAACATGTGCTCCGTTATTATTGCTTTTGTTTTGTTTTTTTGCCGGTTATCAGCACATTCCTCGTTTCTCTCAGAAGCATCACCTGTTTTTCTTTTAGTACCTGTTAAATATCCATTTTGACTCTCTGAGGCTGCTTTAGATGAATAACACTGAGGAAGCACTGATGTTCAGCGGAGACTGATCATGGCGTGCTATCCTGAAGTCAGAAATCATGTCTGCCCGAGGCAGGTTGTTGGTTCTGCAACAGTCTGTTAGCCTTCACAGTCATATCATCAGTGAACCTGATGACATTGTGTGAGCTATGGATTGCTGCACTGTCATAAATCGTACTGACAGGTCTAGAGATCCTGATCCTTTCAGTCAGTAAGTCCATGATCCAGTAGCAGAGGAAGGTGTTCAGGCCCAGTATTCCAATCAGATGCAGCGGAATAGTGGTGCTGAATGCTAAACTGAAATCTATGAACAGCACTCTCACATTAATGGCCTTTTTTGTCCTGGTGAACATTTCAAGTCAAGTAGAGCTTTATTGTCATCCCAGCCATATACATTAAGTACACAGTGAGGCGAAATATCGTCCTCCTGGACCGTAGGTGCAACATAGAACACATCACACTCAACACAGACTGACGTGAGGGTAAAATAAAAAAGGAAATGAATTTAAATTAACTTATTTATGTATAAATATATCTCTGAATGTGCTATACCGTAAAAAATAAAATATACAATTACAAAAATACTATAAAAATGCTAATGGGGTGAACATATGTATGCATATATGTACACCCACACATATCCATACGTATTTATGCTACCATACCACTTTTACAGTAATTAGGAATGCATGATAATGATTACACAGGTCAACAGGTCAAAATCAAAAGAGATAAGTTTTTGTGGGTTTTGTAGTGTTTTTCATGCTGATTTCAAATCTGTGTTTGGTTTTTCCCGCACGTACAGTGTTGGTGAATATTTTAGTTATATATTGCATTATAGTGGTATAATTAACATATAATAATCATATTATAAGCGTTTTTGAAGAAGCAGTGGTAGCTGACTGACACTGATCGTTATTTCTATGCCACAGTGTGCGACTATCTGACTTTGCACTGAAAATATTGAAACAGTTACTTGATTGCTGCCTTCAGTTTAATAAAAACCGCATGCAAGTCTATTGCAAATCTAATATTACTTATAATTCAAAAAGTTGATGTGACTGAAAAACACTGAAAGCAGATCTGAAATCAGCATGGAAAACTGGTTTAGAAAAGTGTGTTGTGGTTTCGGATGATTACAATTTTTCTTTTTTTGACCTGTTATAACCACAATTAAAAAAATAAATAAATAAAATGCAGGGTGATCCAGTGAGGGTGGCAGCTGTGATTTTACAGCCCAGATGGCCTGCCACATGTGCCCTATGTCCCTAGTGTCCTGAAAGTGGCAGTGACTGGGTACAAGAATACAAAGTAGTGTTCAAAGCAAATAGGATGCTTAGCAGGCGAACGTCAAATCGGGCTGAAGGAAAATGCTGAATCAGCCACATACCCAGCAAGAAATGTAGTTTCCACAAAAGAAAGTGACTGAGAGAGAATCTAGATTTTATAGTTGAGGAAAGGATCATTAGGAAATCATTAGGAAATCAATGAGTGAACTCCTTGGTTGTAGTAGAGAAACGAAAAGGAGATCTGAGCTGCTGTGGCCCCCTTAGGCCACATGGAGACGCTCACTCGTTCCCTTTCTGCGTTCTCTCTCATTCTCTCTCTCTCTTTCCTGCACTCATTCTCTTTTTTCTCTCCCTCATGCTCCCTCTCTCCCGCCCTGCCATGTGCTCCTTACCACCGTAGTAGTATTTATAAATATTTTCTCCCCTGGTTCCCGTGTTTGTATGTTTTGTTTTGAGAATAAAGTGCTCAAGCTTGCAATTACATCCTGCATCGATGACCCCTGTAAAATGTAGCCATTCTGAATCATGCTCATACCGTTGCAATTGTTTTTCCTCTCCAGTGTTGTTAAATAGCGAGCCATTCAGAGTATAAGAGTTGTTAATGCAATCGACCTCAGTTACTGCCGGTTCTTCATTAGTTAGTAGTTTGTCTGAATAATGTTGTCAAGGTCATTGGCTTCTCGCTATATGTGTGAGGTCACAAATAATGAAGTATATATTAATGTTTAAGTAATTAAAGATTCAGTGGAAGTTAGAATACAAAGGCAGGGTTAACCTTAAACAGGAGTCTGTTCTTACTGAACACCACAGTGCAATTCAACATCACTGAGAGCATCACTCTAACGGAAAGCTCTGCTTTAAAGGGGTTAAACCGTTTGACGGTCATAAAATATTGCCTTACTCAACCCTTATTCAGTCTAAAAGTCAGTACTTCTTTACATGGATGTTACTTCCATTCAAATGTGCCAACAGAACCGTTCACTTTTTTTTTTCTCTTTTGCAGTTCTACTGGAAAGCTCAGGAAGAGTCTACAGATCCAACCGAAAGTTTTACGGTTGTAATGTAACATATCGTAATTCGTTTGGTGATGATGGCCGAGTGGAAATCATCATTTCACAGGTCCTCATGGCCTCAGCCTTGTCTGTCTGCGATCAAATGTTTCTGTCCTAGATTGGATGCTTTAGACAGAGCAAGGTGACATTTCTTGGCATTTCATGACATACAAGAAAATCTTGGGCTGTTCTGGCTTTTCTTCTTCTTCAAGATGTCCAGAGGACCCGGAACCTGCCTGCTATTTCAAAGGTAAACAACCTGTAGACACTTGATGTACCTCTCGGTAAGTGAAGAGCCAGTAGTTCAGCCACTATCCCAGTCAGATCCTGTTTCAGACACAAACTTCCAAAGCATGGCTTTCAGCGCCTGGTAAATCTTTCCACCGCACCGTCTGTCTGGGGGTGGTATAGAGTGGAACACGAGTGGCAGGGATGCGTGCTGGTAGTGCAACAAATGTCTTCTTAACAGCTCCTTAAATGGAAGCTCCTCCGGTTTGTGTTGGTGACAGACGTCGTGATGAGCTTTGTTTGGTGCTCCTGTGTCATGTAGAACCAAAGTTATTGTAATTTAAATGTAATAATAAAACGGGTTTTACAAATGGCATCACACCGAAATTCCCATAAAGAACAAAACTACCCAGATTTCTTTTATTTTAGGTCATAGAAATAGACAGAAAAACACAAGGAGTGTGTCTGAAATCACGCACTTGCACACTTCGAACACCATGTTTTAGTGCATAGTGCGTTCACACTGACAACCAAGCGAAAACTCTGTGCACTGAAAGTACCCGGGTGGTGCACTGATAACGCAGTGTGGAACGATGGACGCTATGTGCACTAAACACCATTTTGACCACATAGCGGAAGGGGAGGTTCTTTCGACAAGTTTTCAGAGTTGAAAAATGGCGGCCAACAATGAAATGCTGGTGCAAGCACAAGCGGAGGCAACTGCTTTGCATAAATGTAAAGTAACGTTAATAAAATGATTTTACTGATGTATACTGTGTAGCCTGTCACTCTCTGACGACAGTTATGGATCATTTGTTTGAGTTTATGATCATACCGACTTACAATAGTTTGCACACGTAAAGATTAGCAGTGTTTTAGCTGGTTAGGCGGTCGTAGCTAGTTCATACATGTAATAAATGTTCTATATTGTAGTTTATGTTTACTTACTCGTTGTTGTAATCAAATGTTAGTCCATCACTTCCGCTAAGTGCAAACTGTCAGTGTTCCATTAAGGACAACACCCACGGCAGTGCGCACTACAGAAGGAAGTGCTCACTGCGCACTATGCACTACATTCCAGTGCACTCACATAAGTGCGCGATTTCAGACACACCCAAGATCTTTGAGCCCGGGAGAACTTTCAGGATAGTCTCCGCCCACAAGTGGGTGGGGAAAACCCGCAGAGGGAGGGGCTACGGAGAGCAGCCAAGAGAAAGAGCACCAAACGGCGAGTGTGTAGGAGAGCAAACACCGGTTTTAGACTGATTTACACTGTTTATATTTGGTGAAATCAGATTTTACTAATACACTCTCTTTGATCTGCCTGATGTGAAATTGGTCTCTTGATTGGTCAGAACCTTCTTGGGTATTTTTAATGTCTCTAATGTCTAAACACAGAGGAATCCAATCCAAGGTCAGTGTATATTATGCCAGCCCGGGTGAACAGCAGCCCAGGTGTGGTTTGAAATAGATGTGTTGGTCAATTTATGGCTCTCAGTACGTCATTCTGTGTTCTAAATCACATCGACAAGTCTGCTCCACCTTAAGGGTTATCTGGATATGGTCTGAGTGGGTTGAGCGAAGTTTCGGTAACCCACTGATTGGGTTCATTGAAGATAGAAGTGAAAGTGAACCATTTGTCACGTGTGAACATTGTGAAATTCTTTCTCTGCATTTAAACCACACACCAAGTGAAGCAGTGGCCAGCCGGAACACAGCACCGTGGTACCTTGATCGAAACTACTTCAGTGGCGCCACTGGCAGTCCTGGGATTCAAACCCACAACCTTCTGATCACAGGGGCAATTCCCTGACCACCAGGCCACCAGCTGCCCCACTGGTGGCCTGGTGGTTAGTGTAAAAATGCGTACATTAGATTTTTTACCGTAACAAGACGAATAATTGAAAGGCGGTGAAACTCAAATGGTCCTTAAACGTTTAGTGTTTGGTGTGGAAGTGCCAGCACTATTAGAATGCTGGATGTCCACACCCTCAGCCACAAAAACCCCAGTGTTTGTGGCAGAAGGAGGAGCATCCTTTCACGTTTCTGTGCTTGCAGAAGATCAATAAGCTTGTGCCTTTTCCTAAAAAGGGTAGTGTGAAGGGTGAGCAGGAAGGTGTCCAGAGGGAACAGTCAGATGAGCTGGTGGTCTGCAGATGAAGAACCACTGAACGGGTTGGGTAGTTGAGTCACCCTGTGGATCTGAGATCTCATATGTCACTCTCAGAATTTCTCCATTATCCATCCTCGTTAGGCTTCAGACTGGCCCTTTTGCACAGTCATCTGGTGGCCTGGTGGTTAGGGAGTTGCCCCTGCAATTGAATGGTTGTGGGTTTGAATCCCAGGACTGTTAGTGGCACCACTGAGGTACCCTTGAGCAGGGGACTGTCCCCACACACTGCTCTCTGGGTGCCGTGTCACTGGCTGCCCACTGCTTCGCTTGCAGAGAAGAATTTCACCCTTTGTGTCAGATTTTTTTAAAAATCATAATGCAATCTCTTGATATAATATGTCCGAGAAAAGACACGCTACTGCATGCTAGTCTGCCGGTAAAACTCACATTTTAAACAGTGTTGGTTTTCTTTTGTCCAAGGTGAAAACTGTAAAAACATTTTGTGATTTGGAGCAACAAATTCATCACCCAGAAGAACTGCAAAAAGAAAAGAAATCATACAGTATGACTGTTTTCAACATGCCTTTTTATAATGTAGATTTTGTAGATTCCGAGGGAAATTTATATAAACGAAGGTAAAATGAATTACAAATGCATTCTTAATCTAAATATGTTAGTTTTCTTTTCTCAAAGAAATTTTTATTATACTTAACTGGAAGAAACAAGTGTCCTCAGGACTGTAACATGTGCATTAAGTAGAACATTTCAGGATTACATAGAAAAATAGAATAACATTGAAACATTGTCATTTTTGAAGAACATAAATATAAAATAAGATTAGACAAACCTTTATTAGTCTCACAAGTGGGTAATTTGCATTGCTATGGCAGAAGGTGAACAGAACAAAGATAAGAACAGCAAAAACAGTAGAATAAAGCAATACAACAGCATAATATAAAACTTACACTATACAAATAATACAAAAATATAAATATAGACAGTTGTGTGTGTATGTAAATCTATAGGTGTACATATAAACCTATATAAGTATGTATAATTATGTACTTTAATTAAGGGTTATGCATTCAGTATTCAGTATTTTTTCCATTATTTTACCTAACCCTGTTCACATTTTAGGTGTTTATTAATGATAGTTTGTGAGATGATAGTGTCCTGGTGGTTAGGGAGTTGCCCCTGTGATCAGGAGGTTGTGGGTTTAAATCCCAGGACTGCCAGTGGCACCACTGGGGGTAACCTTGAGCAAGCTACCATCCCCACACACTACTCCTCAGGCTGCCCACTGCTTCACATGGGTGAATGGGTTAAATACAGAGTCCAATTTAATGCTGTGCTGGAACACATGTGACAAATGGACACTTTACACATCAGGTGAATAATAAGAGAAAAAGGTGTGTTGGGAGCAGTGAAAACAATTCCATGCTCTATGAACTAGGCTTCCGTATGAAAATTGAATGGACTGTGCACAAAAAAAATGTCACCGTGTGTAAGTCTCCATCAGAGTCAAGGTCATTTTCATTCAGTGAGCACTGCAATGGAAATGCACTTTTTGTGAAAGTAAACTGGATTGTGTTACTCCAGTTGCAGCGCTTTACTTGACAGAAAGATGGCAGTAGATGCCTTTACTAAACACTCTCTCCAGGCACTCCGGCTTCTGAAATATGCAAGGAAGCCGACGGCCAAGTCAAAAGGGTAACCGCTAATCACCCTGAGGTCAAAATGTGAATATCCTCAGGGACTTTCTCAACTGTCTCCAGCCTGGTCTTAGAGCGAGAGTAATCAGTTTGAGAGACAAAGCCCCTTCTTTACGTTCATGGGAAATGAAATGGGGGTCTGGGGCATGAGGATTTGTGTTTGTGTGTGTGTGTGTGTGTGTGTGTGAGAGAGAGGGAGAGAGAGAGAGAGAGGGAGAGAGACAGAGAGATAAATTGAGAGAGAGAGAAAGAGACTGGCAAACACCTCAATCAAAACAGGGAACATTTTAAAAAAGATCCGCTGGGCCCATTTCAGTGTAAGATGCTGGATCATCTGTGTCAGCAAGGCAGCTCCAACTGCCAGATTTATATTTCTCCTGTTACAAGCAGGAAAATAGTTTTTGGCCTATTTATAATAACTGCATGCCTAATTCAGCGCCAGTCTACCTTCTCGCTATAACCCAACAGAAAAACCCGACGCCGGAACGGGGCGAGACGTATGAAACTCGGGGTGAATGGCTCGGTGGCATGCCTGTGTGATGAGGAGTTCGTTTTTTTCTCCCCCTAATAACAAGTAAATGCCAGGTTTGTTTGTCCAACATTTTTGTGCACAATGAATCCTTTTTGGTAGATTTCTGACCTGCTCAAACCTTTTATTGGCCTATGTGGGGATTTGGAACAGGAAATCAGAGTTAATGCTCTTTGTGACTTCAAACGGATGCCAGGAGCTCTTAAATGTCAGAGCAGAGAAACAGACAGGGCAGATGCACCTGGGAGCAGTGGAGTCTGAGGCAGAGCTCTTAGCTTATCTTTAGGGCTGGAGGTGGTCAGATCTGGAGCATTTAAAACAGAGCAGATGCCCAAAAGCTTGCTGCTGTGTTGTTGTAGGCCGACAGGCATGGAGGGAGGGCAGAATTTTTCTATTCTATGAATGTGTTTCTGGTTTTTGTTCCATTAATGTGTTTATTAGGGGCCTGAATACATTGATGTTCTTCTAAATGTGTACATTGATGTTCTTCTGTCACTTAAGTTATTTTTATCAATACCCGGCCTTCTCTTCTTAATAGCAAGTACATTGTTGCTGGTTGTACCGCATCACATGACATTTTCATCTGAATTTTATATTTGGTATGGTCTAATGATGGGCTATATTCACAATACCAAGATGGAGAGGCACCAATCAGCTTGTCTTTGCCTTAATGTGGTTTAATCTGATGTTTTCAGAGCTTTGTAAACACACATGATCTTTTTTAATCAGATCTGAGCGTAGCTCTTATACATATCTGAGTTGTGGCCATGTGACCTTTCGTACGCATGTATGAAAAGGCACCTTCCATATTACTAAATAGCTCATTTTTTGTACAGAAGTCACTGTGCAAGTCATATGTTTATCACGCCAATTTCATGAGCGCCTTTTCCTGTTCTGTAAATGTCACACAAACAGTGGTCTTATTTCCTTTTGTAGTTTCATTCTGCATAGTTTTAGTTTTCCTTCTATCTGTCTATGGATGAAAACATTTAGGTTGGATGACAATAAGAAGACAACAATACACACAAAAAAATCTACACAGTGCCTTCATTTTGATGTAGCATGACTCAAATTCTAACTGGTAGTGAGATTATGGCTCCTAGACTCAATTAGTGTTGAGCAAAGGGTCTTGCAGACCGTACGGCATATAGACTGTTTATGTGTAGAAGTTGTTGTTTCTTGACCTACAAGATGCGCCCTTTTTCTCAGCTTTGCCCTTTAGAAATTGTTTTGGTTTTGCTACTATATTCCAAAGTTGTTTTCAGTGCATCCAACTAATATTCATTTCAGGCATAATTTTATCATTTTGAAATTCATTTATGCCTCCCAAAGGCAAAAAATGTCAAGGGCTGACAGCACATACATAGTGCATGTAAACTGTCAGGTAATTGTCATATAAAATTATATACAAAATAGTTGATAAAATAGTGTATTTAAATAGTCTGAATTTCTAATCTGATGAGTTTAATACCTCAGAAATAAACAGAAATATCAGGGGTCAAAACTTTTGCACAGGCCACATTTTAGGTTAAACTTTTATATATTTACAGGATGTGTAGTTATTTACACTTTGAAAATCATTGTCCAAAATAGGTCAACTTCAGTTTTCCATGATTAAAGCCCTTTAAAATCACTTCCCACCTTAACACTACGAAACCAAACGCCTTAATTTTACCCCTTAAAATGACCTTAATTTTGACCTTAATTTCCCATACAGGAAATTAAGAAATGTTCAGGGAAAAGTGCCCAGATTAAGGCTGATTAAGGGGTAAAACTACAGAATTTTCCCCATGTAATATAATAAAACCTCTTGAATTAACGGCTTAAATTTAAGATTAAGGGGTTTCACACTCATGCTTTAAATCTGATTTTAAGGTAAAATTAAGGGGTCGGTTTCACAAATTAATGGCCACTTAATTCAAATTGAGGGGTTTGGTGTATTTTCAGGGGTAAAATTAAGGAAGGGTTGAGCACATTTTAAGTACATCGTGTTTCGTGGTGTAATGGCACACTCATTCAAGCAAACAGTCAAAAAATGGACACAGACATAGTTTGCATTTTAGATTTTCGTAAGTTTTTTTTTCAAATAATTATGCATTAGTCCTGTTTAGTGTAAACATGCAATTCCCTCAGTTGATCTGACCTTTGTTTGAGGGGAAAAAGAAAGGAAAGGAAGGGCATTTTTATGAGACATGTCGTGACTAGATTGGACGGAGCTGGGTGTGGCTAACCCATGATGTGAGCTCAGTTTGGCGTTCTTTACTAGCTAAGCATGACTGTGATCCAAGTATCGCTGGCCATTGTGATGTGCATAATATTTTGTAGTCTATGAGAATTATAATGGCTTTGACACTTTTATACTTCATATTTGCAAACTGATACTCACACACGAGGGGTCCCCACCCTCTTATCATGTTACTCGAACTATTGCGTTTTTTAAAAAAACATTTTTTCAAAAGGATTACAGTGTGATGCAGTTTATTGTTTTTACTGCAGATTGTTGCTCCGAACAAAAGTAAAGGTTTTTTTTTATCCAATGAAGAGTACAAGTTGCAAATCTTTCCTAGCTGATAAATCACTTGGACTATCCCTTAAGTTCTTCTATATGGTGCAATACTCGGCCTACTCTCTTACAAGCAAGTTCTTTGTTGTTGGTCACATTACTTTTTTACCTGAATTTTGTATTTGGTATGGTCTAATGATAGGCTATATTCACAGTACCAAGATGTAGAGGCACCGATCAGATTTTTTTGTCTTAATCTGATCTAATCTGATGTTTTCAGAGCTATGTGTACGCTCTTATCTATCTATCTATCTATCTATCTATCTATCTATATATATATATATATATATATCTGAGCTTTGGCCATGTGACCTTAATAAGAAGGCTCATTGTCGTCAGAGTCTGTCTTTTTTGTATTTCGTACGCATGTTATGTTACTCTGTGTTTTCAGTGTGAAGGAGGCATTTGGCTGACACTCTTATCCAGAGCGACTTACAATCATTAGTTACAGGGACAGTTCCTCTGACGGTTAAATGTCTTGCTCAAGGACACAATGGTAGAAAGTGAGGGGATTTGAGTCTGTGACTTTGTGGCCGTTGGGTTCACAGGCAAGTGTTTTACCCACTAAGCTCCAACCACCCCTATGTAGAAGCAATGCCTAGCAATGCCAGTAACCACTGCAGAAGCACTGAAGCATGTGGCCTTTTTTCACCTCCTCCTCTGCTCAGGGACAGCTGAGAGTTAATCAAAGCGAATGAGCTCTGTGATAAGGCACTGTGAGTTTTGTTCTTGTTTATGACTGATATGGATCATTTACATGAGGTTACTGATAAATATAGCATCCTGCTTCAGTACAGTGACGATAAAGAGATATCTATCTATCTATCTATCTGTCTATCTATCTATCTATCTATCTATCTGTATCTATCATTTCAGGGGGCAGGTTCATTCACATTATAGACAGGTATTAGGAGTCTCGCTTAAAAACACTTACTGGTATATTATAGTAGTAATGTGGATCCAATCCCACTCTCCAACATGCAAAAAAAGGTCCCATATATACTGACCAATACATTTTATACTTACGCACTGTATGGCCAGTTTCTTTTATTGTACAAAATATTCAAAGCAGAGCTGAAACATAGTGCTAAAGATGTTTCATGTCAACATTTCTCTTTTGATTTATACCTTTGATGCATCCCATAAATTTGTATTTACATCTATCATCATCAGATACTCAATCATGCGTCAGTAACAGCTGGTCTTTGGATTGTTGGACCGCTTTCAGTTGCTCAGGCCCATGATGCTGGTAGCTGAGATGATGCCATATTTATACAACATTTCTCAATTTAATCGCACTCCTCAGTCTTTGGCTTGTTTTTAACACAGTTTCTGTGACCTAAACATGCACCTAAACAGGAGTTGAAAGTTGAAAACTTGTGCAGGCCAGGGCAGGCCATGGCATATTCATATTCTAGATCTAGATCATACCGCCACAAATTCAGCCCTGGTTACAGGAGAGCAATTAGCTTCATTTTCAGAACCTCAGCTAGCCGCTTAGGCTCCCAAATGTTTATTATGTGGAGAATCAAAGAATTTATTAAGCTCTAAAATGTGTCAGCTGCCATTTTCTGTACTTTTGAACTTTGCAATTTTGTGCTTCCACGCTGCAATATAATGTTGCGACAATTGTTGACTCTGCACTATGTCTCTTTTTTTTTTCTTTACACTATTTGCTTCAGAGAACGCTATTTCAACCCTCTGTGTACTTGCGTATGTGGCTGGGCTGACAATAAACCGTCTTGAATCTTGAAACTTGAATACCTAACCACAATTATTGACCTGCCTCACCAGTACAAAGAGGTCAGTTCAGGCCCTACAAGTTAATTCTGTTCTGTGATTTTACAACTGAAAGCGTTCCAGATTACTATACATAGTACATAATTATAACTTCACACATTTTATACATTATACATAATAATAACATACTTTATCCCAAGTAAGCCTTGTTTTTTTTTCTGTGGTGTTCTCCAAATGTCAGGACATTTTCTTCTCACACTCATTTCCTAACATTTCTTAGGTACCAGCCCCTCCCCTACAACCTTCCCTGGTCTCATAAAGTCATATGTCACATGATCATGTAATGCCATCATGGAGGTCATGGGTCAGGTGACCTTCTTTCTGGTGGGGGTCCCACATGCCAGCAAAAGTGCCCAGGATCTCATTAATAGGTTTAATGTCGCATAGTCTGCAAGGTTCAGCCAGGAGACCAGATGCATGGGGACCCCAAAGTGAGTGATCAGCAACACTACCAGAGCTGACACATGGACCACACACAACCATCAGTCATTCTGTTAGCCTGCGCGTGTGTGCGTGTGGTAGGCTTGTGTGTGTTTCTTTGCGTTAGTCTTTGTCTGGAAGTTAAATCGTTTCATTAGGGAGGATTTTGCCAGAGGTCAATTAGTCATTTGATAAAACCGGTTTAAGTGACCTCCCTTTTCTGGTAAATCAGAATTACTGGCACCTTCTACTGCCACAAAGGGAAACAGCTGTTTATCTGTCTGACTATACTCTGAAAATATGAGAGAAATCTAACCTTTACTTCGAGATGTTGAGGATCAAAACAAAAAACAAAGGTCAATTACAAATTCAAGAGTGATGTCTTATAATGCGAAATGAGGTGGGAGACAACCTCAAGGGACATTCCTCAAAGGGATATGAACCATTCCACCAGCCAGGAGGTCAAAGGAGTGGGGTGAACTGTAAAAGCTTCATTCTGTGGTGAGTGAAGCATGTTCTGTGAATTTAAAGGTATGCTTTGGATCATTGCCCGACTGGAAGATAGAGCCATGACTCAGTTGTAGCCTTCTGGCAGAGGCAGCTGGATTTTGATGTAAAATCTATTTGCTAGTTGACGGAGTTTGCAAACACAGACAAACAAACACACACATCCAATTCACCATGGTAATTTCTCTTATGTGCAATTTTTTGTCCAATTTTTATGATGCAACATGCGCAATTTAATATGTAAAATTCTTCTGGCGCGTTACTACTGTTTTTGTCAATGCCTGTCATTGCGTGCCTGTGTGTGTACATATATACATCCACAGTCTTCTTACATATATTTATATATCCACTCTGTATATACAGTACATACATATACTCAATGCGTACATACATACGTATACTTATCTAAGAGTACATATACATGTATATTGTTCAATACACATCCATATTTATTTCTAGATTGTATAGTGTACGTTTAATGCTATACTGTCGGTATAGTTTTTATTCTATTGTTTT
>JBBPCX010000088.1:236227-249304 GCA_037974365.1 Hydrocynus forskahlii | reverse complement strand
TATTAACATGCCATGTTTACGGAGAGTGGTGTTCAAAATTACCTGTCATTTACACAGAGGCTGCTATTCCCAGCGTGCACCACTTGTAGTCCATGGCCCTCCACCCATTGAGCACTGAAGCCATAGTGGCCATCTGGACCTGCTTGCTCCTCCGTAGCAACCAACATGGCAGGGCACTGTGGAGACACCAGCTGAGCCAAAGTAGATTTCTTTCTTGTTGCTCTCTCCTATAAAAAACACATGCATACACTTTTTAATCATGGAGAACCTCTTTATCAAAGAGCTACAACAATTATTTATTATTTATTAAAGGACTGTTTCAAATAACAAACAACGACTGAAGATATTTAGTAAAAATGCACATTGGCACAGGTCACACAATTTTCAATAAATTATGTTATTAATAATGATAATGACTAAACAATTCGTAGAGTATGTTATGGGTGCCAAATAAAAAAACGTGAACTGCTATTGGAAGATAAAAATGTTGAGACCCTGCACACTGCAGCCATTTCAGTTATTAAACACATTTAAATGTTTCTCACTCTTTAAGAGATCCATTCAGACACCATGTACTGGATGCATTGGCTTAATGGCATTCAGTTCTTAAAGCCAACTTGTTAACAGAAGGCCAGTCAAGTGAAAAAAGTCAAACAAACAGCCATGTTTTTTTTTCTTCATAAAGACAGCAAGTCTGCCAGCCAGTGAAAGTCTACCAGGATCAAGACTGGCTCCAACCCCTCATCAACAGGCCAGAAACCATTTAGGCACAGCAAGATAACAACAACAGGTAAAAATAATTGTGCATGAATGTGGGACTTATACTTGCCCTCTCTGTGTAAAGTGTAGCCACTTTGTGGCCCCTGATTCAGAAAAATCTTAGATCCACCCGTGGGCCTACTCTAACACTGCAGGAGTTTCTGGCAAGTCCTGATTACTCTCTACATGTGACAATAATGTCCCATATTCTGAGCTGTGTCATAGGATGGCAAGAAGTAAGTATTAATTCCAAAAGGTAAGATTGGCCCAAAAAGCAAATGAACAAACAAAAAATGAAACTTATCTAAAAGGCATACAATACCTACTGTGAAGCATAGTGGTGGTAGTTTTGGGTTTGGGACTGCATAAGCTGGAACTAGGACTTTAATCAAAGGGAATCATGAAAAGCTCCAAATGGCAACTGATTTTAGAACAAAACCTTCAGGCATCTGCTAGGAAGCTGAAGGTGAAAATCTTCCACTATAGCAACGAACCGAAGCAAACATCCAGCTCAACAAAAGAGTGTCTTCACCAAACGAAGAACAACATTGTGATTTGACCCAGCAAGAGCTCAGACCTGCATCTATTTGAAAATCTCTAGGGTGGTCAGAAGAGGACTGTGCACAAGCTGACACATCTATAATGTATTTGTAGGAACAGTAGTGAAAATATCGCAATTTAGGTTCCATATGTGTAATATATAGACTTGGGGTGAATAGTGCTTATTATTGTTTCTAAAAAATTCCATGGTATGGGCTCTAAACTGATACTGGGCCACTCTGTGCTTCACAAAGCACAATCACTTTGATGAACAACCAATTCTGTAGAAATCCAGAAGCTTCTCACTGGGGGAGAGTGAGTGTTTGCCAAACCCATGGCAGTTTTTTCGCAACAGAACGGTTTCTGGGGCTTGGTTAGTGAAGTGTAGTCAGTGCTAATGTTAAAAGTGGTGTGCTGTCAGTTATAATAATGGGTTTGAAGGGGCTACTCCACTGTAAACCCATGTCTGAGCCAAAAGCTTTCATAGCACTGAGGTACTGGGCCTGTTAACCACGAAGGCTGTGCAAAACAGTGACCACCAAGAGCCTGGAAAGAGGAAATAATCAAACTGAGTCTGACTGCTGAGAGCCCTTGGCCCACCACAATTGCAGTATCATGACCACCTTTCCCACAGGAACCCTGAAACCCAATATGTGTCTGCAATAGCCGTACGTCCTTGGGGTGTTTGTTCACAATGCAGCTCTGCAACTCAATAATAATAATAATAATAATAATAATAATAATAATACTCTATTTTCTTGATTTAATTGTTCTTTATTATTTTATCTCATCTAATTTAGTTTACATTTCAGAGGTACTTTAGGAAGAAAATCAATATTGGTAAGATAATATATCGTCTCTGTCGGGCAGAAACCTCATATGTCCAAAACGGCTATTTTTCAGGAAACTCAAAAAACGATGTATAATCTAAATAAATGAATACTGTGTCATCAAAATTGGTATAACTATTTTCAGCACTTTTCATTGGTTAATAATTTCTCAATTTTACATACCCACGTGGAGACTGACCAATGGTATCGATTTATGAAAAAAAAACAACAAAGAAGAAAAGTGGAGTTACGAGGATACCGCCAGACAGCGACGAGATTGTAGTTAAATAACCCATTTACAGACAAGACAGAGAGAGGCTTTGATACACTCGGCATATGCCTAAGGCAACAAATAACACTGCTTTCTCCTTTTTTGTTTTCCCTTATTCTTCCTTGACATACTAATATAGCCACAACGGATCCCAAAGATTAGAGCCGATGATGAAATATTTCCTTATTGATGGCTAATCTCAAGCAAATAAACAGCAGTCTGCTGCTTATTAGGGCAGAGTCTGTGTAGTTCCCGGGCTGCTTCGTGCCCTGACCCCATGCCTTTGACTCTGATTAGGTCATATGATAAACATTAGCACCACTGCCTTTTTCCCACCAGTTCAGCACCTGAATGCCATGGCCTGAGGGCAGCAACGTGACACAACTTTTTTTTTTTTTTTCAAAGCCTAGTCTGCGTGTGTTCTTTCATGGCACCTCGTTAGGTCTCCCCCAAAAGGATGAAAGAAACAAGAAGGAGGGGGTGGGAATGGAAGTTTAGGTGGCACAATACAGATAGCTTCACACACAAAAAAGGGTCTGACTCCTGCAGTTCTTTGTGACTCCTTAGCTTTTGTATGTATTGTGCTCATGTCAGGGACCCTGGCTAATGCTAATAAACCAAGAACTGCCAGTGTCAGTTTTACAGTCCAAGGCCATACAAGTGAACTATACATTTATATGTGAGGTTCTACATTAAAGCATGAGAAAGTCTCAGTTGAGAAGTGAGCAAAGATTTTATGGTTCGATTTTATGGTTAGACAAAAATAGAACTTTTTAGCCAGACTTCAAAGAGGCATGTGAGGCAAAAACTGACACTGTCCATGCCTCAGAAAACAACATACCTATGGTGAAATATGGTGGTGGCAGCATCATGCTATGAAGATGCTTTCATCTGCAGGGAGTGGTAATCTTGTCAGAGTTGAAGGGAAAATGGATGGTAACACACACTGCACAATATTGCAGGAGAACTGGTATAAACCGGTGTGTTTTCTAGTCCAGTAACACATTATTTAGCAACATAGGCTCGTACTATTGTTTTTAAATGATATTAGGGTTTGAAGAACATATTAGGGCTGTCTTAAGTGCACTGGTGTTCACTGATGTTGGATCATGAAAAATGAAAGGTATCACTCAAATCTTCAACATCACACAGTTCATTCTGGTTTAAATTTCATTCTTCAACATGTGCAAAATGGTGCAAAAAATTATATCAAGTCCAAAGAAAGCAAAAAGTGTTGAGAATTATGTCTTGGCCTCCCTGCAGGGACACATATACACACATATATCTAAATAGTACATACCCCTTAGATACACCTACCTATCTACACTCCTACATTTACATTTTGTACGTTTTAGCAGGTCCAGTTATCACAGATGTGCACTTTTAATGTTCCTCCACATCTCGCTAGCCCACTTTATCCTATTCATCAATGGTCAAGATCACCAGTGAGCAGGTCTCATTTGGGTGTTGGATACTGACATTGTTTTTTAAACACTTACTTTTCACTCTGTTAGACACATCTAGCCTGTTGGTCCACCTTGATCAGTAATAAATGATATTCATCTAATGCTGCACGTTCTGTGTGCACAGATACTCGTCCAGTCTCTGGTCATCTCCAAACTGGACTACTGCAACTCTCAACTGGCTGGACTTCCACTAAAGGTAACAAAACCACTTTAGCTGATTCAGAATGTAGATGCAAGGCTAGTCTTCAATGTCCCTAAGTTCACTCACACCACACCTTTACTAAGGAACCTTCACTGGCTCCCTGTAGCTGCTTGCGTTAAGTTCAAGTCCTTGCTGTCAACGCCAAGAATGGACCTGCACCTCTATACATAACAGCATTAATCAAACAACCTCTTCTCGTCCTCTCAGGGCTTCAAGCACGCCTCGTCTTGAGAGCCTCTGCTGCTCAAAAGAAAAGGAAGACATTCGTCAAGACTCTTCTCAGTCTCAGCCCCCCAGTGGTGGAATGAACTCCCTCTTCCAATTAGATCTGCGGAGACCCTCACTGTCTTCAAGTGTCGTCTGAAGATCCACCTCTTCAAGGCGCACCTTGGTGACTAACAATGCCTCTTATTTCTCCCAAAAAAACAAACAAACAAACAAACAAACAAACTTTTGTCTTAACTTCTGACTTTTCTTTGACAGGTGTTGCTTAGGTGTACCCAGCCTGCAGTGACTTGGTTGAATAGCGGACGTTGATTTAAGTTTAGCTTTACAGGTTTAAGAAACAGATGTGGACTACTTGTGGACTACTTGAGCACTGATGTACGTCGCTCTGGATAAGAGCGTCAGCTAAATGCTGAAAAAGTAAATGTAAATGCAAATGTGTTGGTCATACTCTACATACTCAGCTTCATCAGTGGCAATTTTCTGGACATAGGATACTGTTGGCTGGACATTTCTGGTTGTTGGACCATTCTTGTCTGAGTGTCCCTGGGGTGTTTAAAACTCTCGTGGAAGTCATTAATTTATCTAATGTTTAGGCTCACTTAGCCTCTTTATTCTGTATTAATTATTGTGCAGTAATTAGTCATTTCTTTATGCATCATTCTCATAACTGTTATTATTGTGTCATTGTGTGCTATCTGGTGTCAAGGTTCCACGTTTGAGTTTAGACTGGATGTTGGATTTAAATTTTTTATCCATTCATGGTGGAGAGGTGCATGTATATTATACATACTATATTGATGCCAGAGGAAATCACTTACAGTGGGCTGCCGACAATGGCACCTGGGGGACAGCACTCAAGGGTACCTCAGTGGTGGCACTTTCAGTCCTGGGATTCAAAACCATGACCTTCCAATTGCAGGGGCGGCTCCCTAACCACCAGCTGACCTATAACAGTGACTCTGATGGGACTCACAACCTTTGAATTACAACCGCTTGTTTAGAAGTCCAATGCACTATCCATTGCGCCACAGAGCCTCAAATTTGACCATTACCAGCATTACAAAGAAAAACTCAAAAGATGGAGGGTTGCTTTGTATAGCACACAAAAAGGCTGTGTATGTGTAGTAGACATCATGACCCCTGGTGCCTATCACCACCTCTGCATTATTTCACACTGAAGTAAAACTAATTAAATCTCAATGATTCAATTCTGCAGACATTTCTTTTAATTTTTGGAATTTTGGGTTAATACATAATTGAAGTGACTTTTATTTTAATTTAAAACAGGTACTTTAAAACAAGAAAGCTTGGTAACTTAATAGAAGTAAGTTAAGAACTTATTTGTACTTATTCACAGGTCATGTATCTCTCCTATATTTTTAATATCTATAGTCTAGTGCAATATTCCACTTGTATACTATTATAGCACTCCTGTTGCAACCCTTATCTCTGCTGTATCTAAGTATGCACGTACTGTTTCTTTAGTTGTATTTAACTCTATTCTAAAGCTACGACTTCTGAAATTTGTCATTTTTATATGTTTAATTTTTATATTTCTTAATCTTTGTTGTGTGCATCTGCGGACTAGCTCCAAGTGTCATCTTGCTGTACTGACACAATGACAATCTATCTGTATATTTATTCAATTCAATTCAATTTTATTTATACAGTGCTTTTTACAACCAGGTTGTCTCAAAGCAGCTTTACAGAGTCCAGGTCTGAGCCCCTAGGGAGTGAGCCAAAGGCGACAGAGGCGAGGAAAAACTCCCTCGGCCGGAGGAAGAAACCTCGGGAGGAACCAAGACTCTGGTCTATCTATCCATCCATTCATCCATCCATCCCTCCATCTATCTATCGCCACTTTTTCCCCCACCTTGACCTTGGTCTCTTCCAGCAGTGTCTGCAGGTGAGCCACGTGCCGATTGAGATGCACGAGCACAATCTCATCTTTAAACACCTGACAGTTCAGTCTCATCTTCTCAAGCAGGTGAACCTCCGCTCGCCTGTAACACAAACACATACGGTGGACACACATTTAGGTGATCATCTAAAGCTACATTTTCAATTACTATATGCTTACAAAAATACAGATTTTTTATAAAACTCTGCCATAATTTATGCTCTGCAAACCTAGTTATTATTTCTCCTAGATATTTTTCTCTAATTGTTTTGATGAGGTACGGGGGCGATGGGACGAAGAAGTGAAACGCACTATTAATGGTGATGGGAAATCGGATATTATTTCTCCTTTTCACCTTGGTGCATGGCAAGAAATTGAAAACTCAGAGGCCCTTACGCTTTGATGGAAGGCATATCAAAAAAATTTATCAATTTAATAATATTTGTGTTTAATGTGACCAGTACTGTGAAGTTACAAAGGTGAAAAGGGTCACATTTTTGAGGGCTTCGGGACAACCCTATAATCATGAACTCGATTTGAGTAAACTTTTCCAACAATAACAAAACTAATTTCTCAGTGTTTATTATACGTTTCTTAGGCTTGGACAAGTGAAAGCCTTTCTTGAAATAGATGACTTGATTTTTGCAGATGGACTTTAACATGCGAAAAACAACTCCCAGGGAAGATATTAGAAATGAGTATGGTATTGTAAACTGCAAAAATCAAGTCATCTATTTCAAGAAAGGCTTTCACTTGTCCAAAGCCTAAGAAACGTATAATAAACACTGAGAAATTAGTTTTGTTATTGTTGGAAAAGTTTAGTCAAGTCGAGTTCATGATTATAGGGTTGTCCTGAAGCCCTCAACAATGTGGCTTCAAGTTAAGTGGTTTATCAGATAATAAGGAGTGGCTTGACATGATGCATTACTGTATTATTTCCTTACTTTTACTGATTCGTGCCTAGAAGATGTGGTTTAAAGGAATGAGAATGAATCACAACCTGTGATGTTGAGACACAACAGGAAATATCTGGTCTCATACTGAGGGCTTTCTTCCACATCCTTTTTAGATTCAGTCTTTTTTCTGTAGATATATAGCTACAGAACCCTCAGCCAAATTAGCTCCGAGTTCTACGTTCTCAGGCTTGTACGGCGATTAGCCATTTTTCTGTATTGTGGATTAGCTGTGTATTGTGCAGTTGCGAATAAAACATAGAACGTTATTTAAAGTGAACTGCATAAACTCGCGTACACACACTGAGTGGAATACTTTATAAATACATTTCTAATACATTACAGCGGGGAACCATGAATGAGACCAGTCTGGACTGGGTTTACCTTGTATGTAGGGATGGCAGGGTCAGAAAATCCTTTCTAACTTTGGCAAAAAGTCTCTATAACTCCTCCTCGTCCTGTAGATGATCTTTTTAAGTCTTTGTCATTATGTTCCCAATAGTATTTGCGCACTACAACTCAACTGTTTAACCTGTGAACTGACTGAATGTTAGTCTCATCCTCTCATCACCTGCTGCTATTTCATTTTAGTGCATTCATTACATTTTTATGGCATGAACACTAAGTCACTTTTCAGAAACCATTTGGACTACTGATCTGCTGGCACAGCACAGTAAATCTTACACACAGCAGTGGCAGTGTTACAGTTATATTGTCATTTTGTTTCACTATCAGTATTGTCTATTTTTTCATTCTCTGTCGTCTTATTATCTTCTTGTTGCACTGATCGTGCTCATGACAAAAGAAATTCCCTCGTGATGAATCAAGTTCTTTGTTATCTGCTTCATACACCATGAAGTGAATCTGGTTGCAGCCCACCTCTGTACATACAGAATATATTTAATTCACTGCCACAACAATGTAATATAAAACAGTAGCAGGGCCTACTTGTTTTTCTGTGTTGTTGCAGCACTAAGGTTCTCCTTCAGTGTTTGTAGACTGTGTTTCTTGTCCTTCAGTCGGTCCTCGGCCTGCAGCAGACATCTCTTTAGCTCCTGGCTGTCCAGCGTTTCAGGATCCAAGTGTCCATCCATGTTCTTCAGCTCAGAGCAAAATGCCACCAGATCATGGTGAAGCTCCTGGAGCTGAGAATCAAACACACACATCTTTTCTGCTCAAATACTGCCGTTCATCCTGTCACTAACGTGAAAGAGGCAAAACATCACGAAGCTGAAAGATCCCTGGAACTTTTATAAACTATCACTAAGAAACTATTACACAGGGATAAAGTGTACTTTCAGTTGTGCTTTGTTTTAACTTTGTTTCAGAAGTCAGAAAAAAAGTTGTTTGTAAGTAGTTGGGCTACACAATGATATCAGTCAAACTGGTATCAGTTACTATTGGAAAAAAAAAAAAATCATTTGATATTATAAAGTGATATTTGACAATGCATTTATTGTGCCCTGTGCAAATACTTTTGATACTTTAAGAAATACTGGGATTATACTGGTAAAATGTTTGCATTTGATTATTTTACTGTGTTTATAATTCTTTACAAATAAATGCATCCGTACATTTCTTTGTAATGCTAATCTAGATGCACTTATCCCCAATTTTTATACATAAATGCATACATCAGCACTGGCATCAGCATCAACACTGGATATTGGCATTGGACCAGCATTCCAATATTGGTGCATCCCCATGTTTTTATTGTTAGACATTGTAAATACCAAAACACAGACACTGCCACTAGGGGGCAGCACAAAGAGGCCGCAGATTGGAGATCAACAATTTGAAGATGCTACGGGCAATTTATAAAGTCTGCTTTTTCTTACTCAGATGAAAACGTTGATGGCACAAGTGGAAAAGTCATACCTGTAGGATGACATTTTGGAGAGAGTCCACTTGTTGATTCAGCTCTTTAATCTTCTCGTCTTTACTTTGCTGATTCATATTTTGGATGTTGTTTTCAAGTGCATTTGATGTGTTGCTTTCTGGGTGTTCAGGAGAATTGCTTGGTTTCTCCTGGAGAAAATGTGTTGGAAGAAAGGGAAATTATAAATCAGGACAAGCGCAGATTTGCTCGAAGCAATTAGGCACAGTTTTTCAGAGAAAACTTACAGATTTGAGCAGAGCACGCAGGCTTTTTCTAATTGTCAACATCTTCATCTCAGCTTCTCCCTGACAACTTCGGCACCATGTGTGATAAGTGGAACGTGTCTACGACAAGTGTATTCTTGATTGTAAGTACAAAGTCATGGTTTGTTTGTTTCTTTCAGTCATGGTGGTCCTTGACTTGGTTTTATTCCGATAGATTCCTTTTCATGTCAGAGACACATCTGATCCCATGATGGACGATATTTGTTTGTGTTTACTCTTCTCTACTGGTGTCTTACAACATGTGCTAAAAAGTGCTGTTTCAAACAAGACATTTGTGATGCACATAATGTGAAGAATGTCTCTGGATTGTATCAATGGGAAAGCAATGCTGTCGAGATGCACAAGGGTAACTCAGATGAAGATGAAGATGAGTAGAAACACTCATCAGGTTTGATGAAACATTTACCTTTTTACATAATTCAAGCTCTAGTAGTCTAGACTCCGAAACTGGCAAGTTACCAATCTGCTGGTCGACAGAGAACTCCTCAGAAGAGCCTTTTAAAAAGAAAGGTAATGTAAATATCATAGTACACACACAGCCCTGTCTATACTCAAAAGTATACAAGTTAATGCAGTCTGCCGAAGCACACACTTCCAAAGCCTTATAATAATAAACAAATGTCACATTCAAAAAAATAAGAGACCACTGGAAAAATGTTCAGTTTCTCAGGTTGAACTGAACAGCTTTGCCTTAGTTTTCAGCTTTGCCTTAATTTCCAAATAAAAATATTGTTCCTTAAAGCATAATTTTAAAGGAAATGACAAAACATCAGAATAAGAGAAATGATGCAGTGTTTACAGAAGTTGAATAATTCAAAGAAAACAAATCTCTTGTTCACTCTTAAACAAAATGGCAATAATTACCTTTGATGAACTTCTAGTAGTGTTTTACCATCCAACTGGTCTCATTGTGAGAGGAGAGTGTTGATTACAGCAGTGTTTTTATACTTTTCCTCATTAAATAAGATGTGATTCAGGTGATCAGTAATCAGTCCTTCATAAAGCAGAATGAGGTGCTTGTGTAGGAATTTAACAGACACTGGCATGGAATGTTTGAAACACTCATAGGGAAGCTGATTTAAAAAACAAATTACAGTGGTCTCTTATTTTTTCCAGAGTTGTATGATCAAGGGTTTTCTTCATTATGGGAGGTTTAGGACTTGCAGTGTTTTCTTTTGCAGTAAGATGAGACTGAAGTCTGCACAGGCATGAAACTGAAGCCCCAACCTGAGACCTGACGAGGCCTGCAAGGTGTTGCTAAATTAGAAAACTGACCAGAACCTACATGACCTCAACCAGTGTTTTCCTTCAATGAAGATCAAGATACATATTCTGTACTCTTACATAGCCTGGAGAAGGTTTCGGGCCAGGCTTGGGTCAGTTTTTTGGGTAGGGACGCATTCAGGTATGCATTCTGATGAGTTTTTATGAAATACATTTTGCACACTCTCACAGTGTTCCGCTCCCACAGAGTGACATGGCCTGGGGGGGAGGAGGACCAGAGCAGAAACAAAGTAAAATTATGGGTGGATTTTTAAAAAATAAATGGATGAGGAAGTTGGAGACAGAGAGGTTTTATTACCAGGACTGGGGTTTACCAAGACAACGCCCCCCCCACCTCTCTCGCTGTCTCTCTCTCTGTCTGTCTCTCACGCTCTGTCTATGTCTCTCTCTCTCTCTTTCTCTCTCTGTCTCTCTCTCACTCTCTCTGTCTCTCTCTTTTTCTCTCTCCCTCTCTCTCCCCCCTCTCTCGCTCTCTGTCTATGTGTCTCTTTCTCTCTCTCTCTCTCCCCCTCTCCTCCATCCCTCTCTCTCTCTCTCTTTCTTCCTCTCTCTAAATCTCATTCTCTCTCTCTCTCTCTCTCTCTTTCTCTCTCTCTATCTCGTTCTCTCCCTCTCACACTCTCTCTCCTCAATCTCTCTTTCAATCACACAGGCACTCTCTTGTGCTCTTTTTTCTGTATTTCTCGTAACATTAGCTGAATTTGAGTAGTGGGTGAATTTGCCCCTCAGTGAAACAGTGATGATGTGTCGGGTGGTGAAAAGGCTGCAACGGATCTTCACAGTTTGCCTTAGTTTGTTAAGGATTGTTAAGCAAGACTGTTAAGTATTTCTGCAAGCAGCAGGAACACCACAAAAAAACTTTATGTGGATGCTGTCAAAAAAAAACCCCAAAACATTGATATATATATTTGGGGCATTTAGTGGTCTAGTGGTTAGAGCGTTGGCCCTGCAATCAGAAGGTTGTGGGTTCAAATCCCAACTACTAGTGTCGCCATTGAGGTTCCCTTGAGCAAGGTACCAGCCCCACACACTTCTCCCTGGGTGGCATTGGTGGCAGCCCCCTGCTTCACTTGGTGAAGGGGTTAAATGCAGAGAAGGAATTTCACGCTGTGGGATGTTCACGCGTGACTATAAGGGGCCACTTTACCTTATATGTACATAAATGTTTATGAGATTATTTTAATAAACAATTTCAAATTACTTAAGTACTCAGGATTTCAGTATTTTTACTTACAGATGTATTTTACCCACTCCCAAAGTTTCATACCTTCCTTGCTTTTCAGGCTGAAAAGGTCTTTATCTGTTTTTACTCCCAGCATCTTCAGGCAGGATTCCAAGACTTTCCCGACACTTGTATCCTTCGGTGTCCTTAAATGTACAATCTGCTCTGATGCTGCAACGACATAAGATAACATAGGCTGAAACAAATTAAACCATTCAAAAAAGCAAATCAAAAAATATGTTTTACACTAAATGCATGAAAAATTACATACTGCCACGAAAAAAGGATATTTCCGTTTTCCTGAATTTTCGGGGGTTTACGGGAACAATTATTAGTTCGGTTCTAAGAAAAAATCTGCGAGAGACTGAGGCCGCAAACTCTGAACCGTGACTTCGCCAAATAATGCCTCCCATTTTAGTTTGAGAGCTTATGATACAGAAGAAAATCATTTTAACAGGCTGGTTTGTTCTTCTCTTGCGATTGTCAATATCAGCGTTTTTATTTAGTGAATGTACTCTTAGATCTTTTAGCAAAAAAGTGAGAAATCAATGAGAAACTCATATTTTAATGACATTTGTTGCAAGATATCATTGGTTGTGGTATGAAGTTCATCACAGGACACATCATCTGCATTGCCATAAAATAAGTCTTTGTGGATGTTATTTAACTTATGACAGATTGTGTGGATATCAACATAATGAGTATATCACCATTAATCGTGATCTCCACAAGATGAGTATGTCTGTGGACTCCAAAACCAAGCCCCTTGTGTCTGTGGGAATTAAACGTATGGTCATGTGTTAAACAGGGTCTAATCATCATTGTGAAAGATAAATATGGAATATTTTGGCTGGTGTGGGTTGACTTGTACCTGAGTTTAAGTGAACTTTCAGGATTCGTGGTGAAACAACTGATCTGCGGTGAAGATCTTGACTTGGTCATGGACACTAAGGCAGCCGTAAATTTTTCAACATTGTTTGGACCAAATGTTTCTGTTGGACAAAAAAAATAACAAAGTCAGTGTGATTATATATGTTGTAGTGATGTCCTTTTTTTCCACTTTTGCTCATCACAACAGTCATACATTCTTAAAAATGAAGAGCCAAATGCACTATATGGACACACCTGTTTTTCAGGGTTTGCACCCCTTACTTCCAGTGAAGGACAATCTTAATGCTTCAACATACCAAGACATTTTGGACAACGTCATGCTTCCAACTTTGTGGACACAGTTTGGGGAAGAACCTTTTCTATTCCAG
>JBBPCX010000088.1:209362-236127 GCA_037974365.1 Hydrocynus forskahlii | reverse complement strand
CTGGATGAGTTCAGTGTGGAAGAACTTGACTGGCCCACACAGAGCCCTGACCTCAACCTCATCCAGCACCTTTGGGACGAACTGGAACGGAGATCGGGAACCAGGCCTTCTCATCCAACATCAGTGTCTGACCTCATAAATGCTCTACAGAATGAATGTGCACAAATACCCACAGAAACTCCAAAATCATGTGGAAAGCCTTCCGAGCAGAGTGGAAGCTGTTCTAGATGTAAAAGGGGGAACAACTCCATATTAAAGTCTATGTGTTTGAATGCATTGTCATCGAAGTCCCTGCTGGCGTACTGGTCAGGTGTCCCAATACTTTTGTCCATACAGTGTAATTATGCAATAGAACTCTGAGCCTTTCAACTGAGTCTTCTTTAAAGGGCCATTGTAGGTTTGTGCCACAAAGAATCATTTTTGTTTCCACAAAGGAAAATGTTACTTAAAGAACTCTGAATGGCTCCTTATAGGACTCTTTTAAAGAAAGGTTCTTTGTATTTTTAAAAGAAGGTTCTTTGTGTCACCGTCTGAAAGGTCTTCATAGACAAGGGCATAGATTTGATGGGAACACAAAGGTGGTAACTTTACTCCAGCCATAGTGCGAATGATGTTAATGTATGAAAGATCATACATAACATCTTTCATACATTAACATCAAAGTACACGTACATACAGGCTGGTACTGTTGTCCACATAACCAGTAATGAAGAACCGTAATCACAGGACACAAGACATTCTTTATTTTAATTTGTCACCTGACTGGAACCTTCACATTTTAAGGCAAGTACTGTTACCTTTTCAAACCAATGGTCTAGAAATGTGTATTTCCATCTAAGCATACAAATCCTGTGAACTATATCCACGTCAAATACAACGGCAGGGTATTGCCGTACTTTTTGAATATTGGTGTACCGCGCAACGCTAGTCTGTAACTGAATCAACACCATAAGCAATGTGTTGAATATTCTTCGTACATAATTATTGGTATAAAGATGTTTTCTGGGCAGCTGGTTAGAGAGTTGCTCCTGTGATCAGAGGGTTGTGGGTTTGAATCCCAGGACTGCTAGTGGCACCACTGAGGTACCCCTGAGCAAGGCCCCTCATTGTCAGTTTTTGTACTTAGATGCTGCAATATAACATTGCAACATGTTTTGTTTCTGCACTTTGTCTGTCTTTTGGTGACCTGGGTTATGAACACTGTTTGCTTCAGAGAACACTATTTCAACCCACTGGGTGTATTTGGCTGGGCTGTCAATAAGTGAAAGTGACCATTCTGTCATTCGTGAACACACCACAGCACACAGTGTGAAATTTTTCCTCTGCAGTTAACTCTTTCACCAAGTGAAGCAGCGGGCAGCCAGGAACACAGCACCCGGGGAGCAGTGTGTGGGGACGGTACCTTGCTCAGGGTACCTCAGAGGTGCTTAGCAGTCTTGGGAACTGAACCCACAACTTCCTGATCGCAGGGCGAACACCCTAACCACTAGGCCTTAAATCTTGAATCACACTGTTGGGTTAAATGCAAAGAGAGAATTTCACATTGTTCACACGTGATTATAAAGGGCCACCTTACTTTCTTGTTCTCACCTACATCCATACAACTACTGCACTAAGCTTTGTTGCTTATTAAAGCAGACAGAGCTTCAGCCAATCACACGTCAGCAAGGAACAGCAACGCCAATCAGGTAGTGATGGCTGGACTCGCAGTAGAGAAACAGAACTGTTTACTGTTGTCAGAAAACGGCGGTTTCATTTATTTTTTTATTTTCTTTTATTTTCTTTTATTTTCATTACAGGGATAATTCAGTAGTCACCGGATATTGGTAGGGATGTGTCCTTACTCTCCATATCCAGTTCTATGCCCTTGTTTATAGAGTCCCATTAAGTTTTTTGGGTTTTTTTTAGATTCAGATGGCTCTTGAGTAGCTTTGTAATAAAAACCAACTTAATAGCAAATACACGATGATCTATCCAAATGATGAGCAAATTCCAAACAATTCATTAGCTCAAAAGCCCGAAAGAGTTACCTACCATATGTATAATATCAAGTAGATTTTTAACGATAAGTGATTTTTAACATGATACATAGGGTGTGAATATTTTTAAAGTTTAAAGAACCCATTTTCCACTATTAAAGACCCACCTAGATAATGTAGGAGTACATTTTTTCATACCCTCAAGTCAAGGACCATTTAGGAACATTCACTTGGAAGCATAGGAAAAAGTTAATTTGCAGGAATCTAATAAAACAAAAATTACATAACGTTTACTCTGCTCCAACTGCTTGTAATGATGGTGAGTGTTACCTAAAAGCGAATCGAGTTTCTGAGTGGTGGTATTGGGCGGGTGCAGTTCCTTGTAGATGGCAGACAGCAACTTCTCTCGCTCCTCTAGAGCAGACACTTGGAGGATGTCCAGAGTGTTGAGGTCGATGCAAGCTATGTGGGACCCACTTAGTTCTGCCTCTGGAAAACATAACCATGTCATTCCACATAACCATGTCAAACATAGTTCACGTCACTGCAATGACTCCACATATCTGGCCAAACGTTTTTTTTTTCTCCTCCAAACACAATTAACTTGCATGCAAAACATGATTAAGAGCATGTACAAAATAACGTAAACACCACATGAAATACTTATATCTGGTATTACTACTGTGTACGTGCACCATATAGGATTAGCAATTACTGACCATCTGTTGCTTATCAGCATACCTTGGCCAGCTCCGTCAACAGAAAATCCACAAATAATATTTGTGTACACTGCAATAATATACTATATGAACAAAAGGTTTTGGAACGCCTGACGATTTCACCAACAGGGACTTGGATGACATTGCATTGAAATTCATAGACTTTAATATGGAGTTGGTCCCTGTTTGCAGCTATAACAGCTTCCACTCTCCTTTGAAGGCTTTCCACAAGATTTTGGAGTTTCTGTGGGAATTTGTGCCCATTCATTCTTTAGAGCGTTTATGAGGACAGACACCGATGTTTGAAGTGAAGGTCTGGCTCACAATCTCCGTTCCAGTTCATCACAAAGGTGTTGGATGGAGTTGAGGTCGGTCAAGTTCTTCCACACTGAACTCATCCAGCCATGCCTTTATGGAGCTCGTTTTGTGCACTGGGACACAGTAATGCTGGAATAGAAAAGGTTCTTCTCTAAGTCCACAGAGTTGGAAGCATGGCATTGTCCAAAATGTCTTGGTCTGCTGAAGCATTAAGTTTGTCCCTCACTGGAAGTAAGGTGCCTAACTTAAACCCTGAAAAAAGGTCTGTCCCAATACTTTTGTCCATTTAGTGTACCATGACAGTTGTGACATATCTGTGTAGCACTGGAACGAGGATATAAGGCCCGGAGGTGTTGCTAGGCTTTTTAAGCACTTTGTACATTGCACATACAGTTAGAGTCTGTAGCTCTTTCATCATACACAGTTAGCATCAGTACTTCTCTGGTCTTATCAGTGGTCAGTGTCTGAGCACAGGACTACTGTTGGCTGGATCATTTTTGTTTGACGATTCTCAAAACACTGTGTAAAAATCCCAGCAACACTGTTGTGCCTGATACACTTGTATTACTGCAATACTTGCTACCATGTAAGTGTCACTGTTGTGCCAGAAATCTACCAGGCAAATAACATATGGTCAGTGGTGGTTGTATGGTAGCCCCTTCTATTTATGGGCTGGTTAGATGGCTGATAAATCTTTTCTGTGGCAACATATGGGTTACAGTCGGTAGTGGCCACATGTGAACACAGCACACCGTGTGAAATTCTCTCTCTGTATTTAATCCATTCACCAAGTGACGCAGTGGGCAGCTGTGTGGGGACGGTACCTTACTCAAGGGTATCTCCATGGTGCTAGAACCCACAACCGTCCAATTGCAGGGGCAACTCCCTAACCACCAGGCCATACACCTATGTAGTAGGTGTACTACATTAAATGGCTAGCGAGTGTGTAACATTACATATGGTGTTTCTATTTTTTACACATCATGTAACAATGTCATGGGGTGATGGTGGCCTAGTAGTTGCCTCTGGACCAAGAGGTCATGGGTTCGAAGCCTACCTTCAGAATACCATCACTGGGTTCCTGATTGAGACCCTTAACCCCAAGTTGCTCCAGGGAGACTGTCCCCTGTAGTTAGGGAATGGAAGTTTGGATAAAAGCGTCTGCTAAATGCTTTTTCTATACAAACTATCCTAAGAACATGCTGATAAAGTGACCATTCTGTCGTATATGAACACACCACAGTGTGAAATTCTTTCTCGGTATTTAACCCATTCACCAAGTGAAGCAGTGGGCAGTCAGGAACACGGCGCCCAGGGGAGCAGTGTGTGGGGACGGTACCTTGCTCAAGGGCACCTCAGTGGTGCCACTAGCAGTCCTGGGATTTGAACCCATGACCTTTTGATCGCAGGGGCAACTCCCTACCAACCAGACCACCAGCTGCCCCAAACAACGTTCTGTCTATCTGTACCATCTATATCTGTAAGTAAATACAGAGTGCAGGGTCTGTGTGACATTAAGAAACATTTAAGCCAGATTGTACCTCTAATGAAGGGCAGGCAGTTCTCAAGGCCAATGCTGCTAAACCACTGGCAGACCTCCTCTGTGTTCAGCTCTGCCAGGGTTTTGGCTCGGGGCCTGCTGGAGTCCTGCAGCACACACATGCACACAACAGCAAGAAGTGAGGTTTCAAAGGACCCATAATGCATTTTCTCAGGCTGACTGGTTCATTTTCTGTTTCCATTGTAGAGCTTGGGATAGTTGCAGATTTGATATAATATTGTCCATGGCTCCCTACAGTTGAGTGCATACCTTTGGACAAGCAACATGTTTTTGTTGATCTTCTAAGGGTACAATTATTGTTCTTTTACTGAATTAATTTCTTCATTCGTTCGAAGAAATAGTTCTGTCAATAATGCTGGAACTGCTCATTCCTGACCGAAAGCCAATAGTCACGGAGTATCATTATTCAAGTAACATTGCTTATGACCACTAGCTTCCATTCTTTGTTTACAGCATTAGCACGTACGGCTAAACTATTCTTGTAGCATACTGGTAAAAAGTAAAAGAAATCGTGGAGTAAAAGATCGTGGCGCATTTGATATGTTTTCACTGAGCAAAATAAGTTGCAAAAAACATGTTAAAGTGTTCCTCCCTGTGGATGATGTGTCACTTAAGACAAAACTGAGAAAATGACTAACAAAATATTAGGCACATTTTATAACATTGAGTCAAATGTTTTCAGCTGAGATCCAGAAAGTGCAAAAGGAAGACTCTCCATCACACCGCGTCGAAGCAAAACCATGGATTTCCACACGCATTTTCTCAGGCGTTTTTATGGGACTACCTAAAAATAAAAAAGGCTGGGATACTTCCAGAGCACAGGAGCCAAATGTAAAATACACCCCAAAGGGGCAGCATTGTGCATCTGCCTTTTACAACTGGGTTTTAGAACTTTTAAATTCTTTTTAGACCTTTTGCCTGGATCTTTATGTCGGCATCTTTTTGTGCTATATTCAGTAAGCAAAGAAAATAATAGTCATTTTTGTTGTTGGCAGCACTATTAATATTCTTGTCGTTATTGTTGTTGTTGTTATTGTTGTTGTCAATGTTATAATTATTGTTGTTGTTGTTATTATTGTTGTTGTTATTGCCTTTGTTGTTATTGTTGCAATTACCATTGTTATAGTTATTGCTATTGTTGTTACTGTTATTATTATTATTATTATTATTATTATTATAATAGTTGTTGTTTTTACTGTTATTTTTGTTGTTGCTGTTGTTATTTTTGGTGTTATTGTTATTATGATTATAACAGTTGTTGTTATTGTTATTGTTGATATTATTGTTGCTGTTGTTGTTCTTACTGTTGTTGTTGTTGTTGTTGCAGCAGCTGCACAGTTCACTGCATATTTATGAATGCTCTGGTCTGATATTAAAACACATATTGAAATTATTTCAAAAAGCTTACATGGTTGGCAAAGTTTCCATTTTGATCCTGGGACTGAGGGATATAAGATGCTGAAATCAGAAAAAAAAAAAAATGAAATACTGTATAAGCTTTCTGGTAGTTATCTCACTTGTTCATAATTACAAACCTTTCTGCTTTAGTTATGAAGGGAGATAATATGGCCCCTTCTATGTACATAATAGGAAGCAAAAAAAAAAAAAAAGATTTGTTACCAACGGTTATCCTTCTTTGCCTTGGTGATCCTTCTTCCTCAGAGATGTCATCTGCACCACGGCGTATGGAGTGAAAAGTATGACTCCGTGGCACTCTTTCTCCCAAGCTGCAGGACCGTGCAGCTGGTTTCTTAACAGAAAAGTTTGAATACATACTGCTGAGAGTTAGATGCAAACACTGTGAAATAGTTGGGATGCTGTGTATACGGTAAATAAAAACAAAAAAACCCAGGAACCTTATAATTAATACACACAAAGTACAAAGAGAGCATATCGATGTTGAAACTGCAGGCATTGTTTTGGAAAATACATGCCCATTCCAAATTTGACAGGAAGCGATGAACATGATGAGCAATGAATATGCACACAAACATACTCAAAATCGTTTTTGCATAGGTGTGTATTTGGCAGGGCAGAGACGACGTGTTACTTTCAATATTTGCAACCGCCCCTCCCCGGTACTTCACTTTTATTTGGGTGTTAAATTTGAAAAAGAAAACATTTTGTACATTTTGTGAGAACTAGGTATAAACAGAGTGCTTTAATGCGTCCATTTTTATGTTTTTCTTGTATTTAATTTTCCCCCTTATAATTAGACCGTTTGTGTGGTTTTATCTATTTAAAACGGCCAAAACTTATTTTTACATGGCATTACATGAACCTGTTAAACTCTGGAGTTGTGGCTGCCAACAAGGGCTCATCTGCTTTAAAGCTGACTCTCAAATTCCTCTAATTCATCCTCGTGTAAAGTAAAGTGTGAAGGGACCATTCTGTCATACGTGAACACACCACAGCACATAGTGTGAAATTGTCTCTCTGCATTTAACCCATTCACCAAGTGAAGCAGCAGGCCGCCAGGAACACAGCGCCTGGGGATGGTATCTTACTCAAGCGTACCTGGGATTCGAACCCACAACCTTTTGGTCACTGGGCTAACTCCCTAACTACTAGACCACCAGTTGCCTAGCAAGAGTGTCTGTGGAACACTTGCTAGCACAAGCCAAACGAGCAAGATAGTGAAATGCTATTGTGAACGAATAGAATGTTTGTTTCCCTTGCTTATTTAGTTTGTGTACTGTGTACCCTTCTCCACTTACATGGCACACAAATGAGTTTTTTGGGGGGTAATTTTTAGTCTTGTAATAACGTTACATCCATGGGCTAATAACAGGCTTTTTGTCCGTCTGGCAGTGGAGACAAACACACTGTCAACCCATACTTTGAGCTGCACCTTCACAATGGGTTGAACTGGTTACAAATTTAACACTCTTTCCCACCCTATTAACTCTATGTTCCCACCCATGTTCAGCCAAAACATTCTGGTGGTCCGCAGGCATTCTTGTTATGAACATCTGGCCCAAGAGACTATCTGGGCTGAAGCACTCCTTATGAATTCATAAACGGGCTGTAAACGTACGTAGGCTGAACAGGCAGCGTGTTGGTTTTACCCATCAAAATGGGTGGTGTTTGCAGTATTTCATTTGTTATAAAATGTGACCATTGTTATACTTTTCAAACAGAGGGTTTCTGAGTTTTAAAGAAGCACTCAACAAAACAATGACTTTTAAACGGCCCGTTTACCTTTTGGTGCCGCTGGGAATCCATTAAAGGTAGCAGTCTTAGTTGTTCCTTTAGTAGATCATGGCTAGTGCTGTCCTTAGTGCTCAGGTCATCTAAATAAAGAAAAAGCATAACAGCGCATTTATCATTTATCAGCAAAACATCTCTGCTTTGGGGAAAAAAAAGAAACAAAAAGTAAAACAAAAGCCATGTTAATCTACTGATTATCATAAACAACTGGAGTCTGCAGTGATGCAGGACTGGAAACCCTCATTCATATCTGTGGGCTGCATAATGAAGTGTAAGAAACATTCATCACTGAGCTTGTGCTGATACACAGCCATGGAAAATAAATAAGAGACCACTTTCCCCTTTTTTTCTGTTCACTGTTTGCGGCAGTGTGTGTGTGTGTGTGTGGGTGTGTGTGGGTGTGTGTGTGTGTGTGTGTGTGTGTAAAATGCACAGGTTGGTATTCTTTTCTGAACTATTGCAGTGTGAGCTGTATAAAAGATAAGAAACGGCTCCATATGTGTTGTGAGTGCAGTAGTGTGTGTAGAGCAGCTTTTCTATGTGCTGTATTCCAGCATCTTCACTCCTGATTCAGTTTCTGATGGATGAAACAGAGTCACACATGCACACACTCTGCTCTTAACATCACTATTTAAATTGTTGCAGTTGTAAAATAATGTAAGAGTGTTGTGTAGTTTAACATTTCCGAGGTATAATAAATTATGTATATGTATCATTTTTACATTTTCTCCAAACATTTTTTTGAATCAAGTGTTGGTCAACAGTGTATAAAACAACAGTGACATGCACATTTTACACAGACACACTCCCACACATTACAAAAGCAATAACCAGAAAAACAATGATGCGGCCTCTTTTTTTTTTTTTTCCATGGCTGTATATTGTAGCCATGGGAGATTACTAGTTTTAGCCTAGCTAAAATCAAACCAATCTTGCTTGATATTGTGATTGCAGTTGCCTGGAAACTCAAGTAAAAGGACAAGTAAGGTCTAGCTGGCAAGTGGCATAGCTTTGTGACAACGCCACACTTTCCCACAGAAAGCAGACATTCTAACATTCCCACCACATCGCTTGCTCATGAGTTCCGCCTCTCTCATAACAAGTATAAAAATGGAAAGGCTGGAAACCGTCATTTTAATCTGACAATCTCCTCTGCTTTTATAACACAGCTCTTTAACCCAGCTCATTCAACTCCAGAAAGGAACAGAGTGGGTGTCTCTCATCCACCTGAGGTCAGCACAGTCTCTTCTTTCACCTCTTTTTTTTTGCACTGGCTAGATTCATCCCAAACATTGACCTTTCCCAAACAAATGACACACATGTACTTCAACAATAAGGGAGCTTGTTTTCAGTTTAGGGCTCGAGTACTCGAGTAATCTAGCAATTATCTGAACAATTAGTTGAACCATATATCAATTACTAACATCAAATATGTTTATTTTACTTACACATCTTGCTGGTGTCAGTTTCCTTCCATTCACTGACACACAAACGTGATGAAGACTGGAAATGTTCAGACTTAAAATGACTTTCTACTGAGCCGGATATTCCTTCTATATTTATTGTTTAATGACCTACATATTTAACATTCCAGTGACATAACATGCTCCATGAAATGGTTTATTTAGAGCATATTTTTAATCAGTTCATTTTCTTTGAAACAAGTAATGGATTATAATCAAGTAGCTCTGACAGACCTAATTAAATCCATCCAAAATAACTGATGACTCACTGGGCGAAAGCTCAAATGACATCCCGATATGCACTTGTCGGATTTACAAGATTCATTTATCCATGACCGATGGTTGTGCATTACATGATTTATATCCCTTGGAAGCCAGAATCAGAGAGAAGGCTCTGGGAAAAACTCTCCAGATGCCAATCTCTGCAATCAGCCCTCTGACAACCTCTGGAAGTTCCTGAATTATGGACAGGAAGAGTAGAGCCTGCCTCATGACAGAAGGGAAAACTCTGTAATGCTGATAAGTTACAGCAGGTTAAGATCCGATGGAGCAAGTGTCAAGAACACGTGACAGCCACTCACAAAGATACACACAAAACTTCAACAAAGCTAAACTGCAAGTTGGGCGTGAGGAGATTCAGAATGATGAAGAAGGTTGGTGGTATATGGGACCGTGGGAAGGGTCTGTTTTCTTCAAACCTCTGAAAGGCCTCTACTGTATTCAAGAGCACCACATCAGTAGTATACTGTTCTGTACCAAAACACACTGGACTGTCAGTAAAGTGTCCATGATTGACATATCCATCCTAAATACGTTTAACCTGTTGTTTAAGAGGTTTGACAATGGGCCTCCAGCTCCAACATGACACCCCTTGTGTTCCACCAATAGTGCCATGCCAAAATGCTGCTCTCCGTCTTACCTTTCTCAACCGCCCACCTTCTCACCTACTGGAGCCTCCACCCCTGCTGATGTTGACTCTGAAAACCACAGACTGTCCATCACCATCACTGAGGACCAAGTGAGGAGAGAACTATGAAGACTCCCACCTGCCAAGGTGCAGGTCTCAGATGGCATAAGCCCCCTGGTGCTCCAGTTCTGTGCCTCCCAGCCATGCTGGGTACCCATGCTGTGGAAAACACTGTGTCTGGTTCCTGTGCCAAAGAAGGCATGACTCTGTGCCCCATCGGACTACAGGCCAGTTGCGCTCACCTTACACAGCCTGAGGATCTTCAAGAGACTTGTCCTGGACACCCCCTTGGTAGACCAGCAGTAGATACCTACCAGTTTGCCCACTAAGCCAAGATAGAGTGGATGATGCCATCATCTACCTGCCGTACCGTGCCTACAACCACCTAGACAAGCCAGGAGGATCCCTAAAGATCATGTTCTTTGATCTCTCCAGGGCCTTTAACACCATTTAGCCAGCCCAGCTGGGGTGTAAGCTGTCTCCTATGCAGGTTCATAGGCTCTTTTAGACTTGTGGATTATGGACTATCTGACTGAAAGGTCACAGTACATGCAGCCACAGGGCTGTTTGTCTGGCTGTGTAGCGCAGGAGCTCCACAGGTAACAGTTCAGTCTCATTCTTCTTTTCTCTGTACACATCCGACAACACAGAAGGCTGCCGCCTGCAAAAATTCTCTGATGACTCAGCAATCAGGCATGGGGACGACTCAGAATATAGGAGGCCGGTGAACAGTTTTGTTGACTGGTGCGAGTGAAATCAGCTTCAACTCAACATCAAGTGGCTTTGAGATCATCGTCTCCTGTCACTGGTGGATGTGGAGATTGTTCAGGACTACAGATAGGTGCTATAGTTTTTTATTTCTGTTTTTTGAAGTATATCGTGGTTTTTTTTTGATAACTGTGATATTTTAATCGCAATTATTGTCCACATATGACTTATAGAGATTATGATATCATTAATCGCATCACAGAGTATAACCAATGCTGTAAAAAGGTATTCTGTAGTTGCAAATCGTAGCACACAACAGTCAGTCCAGTAGATTGTAGATTAAATTTGTGTTCATTCAGTCAAAACAGTACCTGTGAGGTCAGGGACTGATGTTGGAGGACAAGACCTGGCTCGCAATTGACATACCAGGTGTATAGAAAGAAGCACATATGATTTAATCCTCCTTAGACAAACACAGACAGTAAAATGAGATAACCATGACCAACTCAGTGACTTTAAACATGGCACTTTTACCACAAGTTAGCTTGTGAAAGTTCTGCCTTGGTAGATCTGCCCCAGCCATCTGTAAGTGTTAGTATTGTAAAATGGAAGCAACAACAGCTCAGCCACAAAGTGGTGGACCACACAGACTCATTAACGGGGCTGTTGAGTGCTGAAGCACAAAGCTTGTATTTTAATGCATCACTCACTACAGAGTCTCTGGAAGCAACAGGAGCACTGTAGGTTGGGAGCTCCATAAAATAGGTTTTTATGACTGAGTACACAAGCCTAAGATACTCAGTGCCAAGCATCAGCTGGAGTAGCTGTATACAATGGGACTATGGAGCAGTGGAAATGTGTTCTCTGGAGTGAGGAACCATGCTTCTCTATCTGGCAGTCTGATAAACAAATCAGTGTTTGGCAAATGGTAGGAAAGCACTACCTACTGGCGTAATGGGCTGGGTCTGTTTTCAATAGACGTTGGTGATTTTATGACCATGAACTTTACAGATGTTGAACGTGTTAGCTCATGTAACTGAATCGTCTTGAAAGCATCCCAAAACAGATTTTATACCATCAGCACTTGCAGTGTGTTAGCGCTGATCTTAGCAAAATGCTGGCTAGAAAATCTGCATGCTTTTGGAGCTCGGTGGATGTTCATTTCAGAACAGCTATTTATATCTGTCATATCAGAAATATCATGAAAACTAGTTGAAACAGACCAACCTTCTCTCCTTAATTTTGAGAACAACTGTGCTATAATCTGCAACACAAAGCTAACTGCTTTAGTTTTCTTTATTTCTGGCTCATCCGTATCACTGACAATTAAAAAGGTTCACAAAGTATTAAATCTAGGGCTTTCAAAGACTAACATTTTTAAGAAAAAGAAGAAGGTGGGCGTATAAGAGAGCAAAACTGGGACTGAGAGAGCCCCACTTTCCCCTTCTCCCCTCATTACTCAGCACCATGCTAGCCAATGTGTACATCTATGAGCTGACGTAATAGAATTGGCAGTTAAATCGAATTTGCGATCTCCTAATAATAGGGCCAACTCCTAGACAGCTGCACTCAGGAGCCCTAGTTCCTGTATTTTAAGAGTGTAATACTGAAGCATCCACAATGTTCATCTCTTGTACATCAGAACTGTAATGGATATTCACCAGTGAATTATACAGACTCACCTAAGTTGTGTTCGGTAAACTGAAGCAAACTGATCCCAGCATTGAAGCTCCCTGCCAGTATAAAGAAAGACTTTACTGATACACAAGTAGCTCTTTCAATCAAACAGAATCTTTAGGAATGCTAAACGTAAGACTGGGTGGTCACTTGTGTTTTTGGCGATGCTTACTCTTTCGTGGATACTCGGGAAGAGGGGGAACTTGGAAGTACTTGCGCAGAAAGTTCACCTTATTCTGCTCCAGCTTCTCCTCCTTGGCTACATTCGCTTCTTCTTTGAGCTCAACCTCTGGACTTGTATCCATTGCCTTGGTAGGCTTCAGCTCTTCAGGCCCAACATCCTGATCAGGTTTCTCATCCTCTTCTTCTTCTTCACTTTCCTGGTCTCCGGGGGCCACACTGCCCGTGCTGTCCACCCCCTCACTCCCTGATGTGTGAGCCACACTGTCTTCCTCTGAGTTGATGTCGAAAAACTGGTCGTCATCAATGACATCCGAGGGCGTAGGTGGAATCAGATTGATCACAGGTGGTGTGAGGAGTCCGCCATCACTGCCGCTGCCGGTCCCAAACAGCAGAGAATCCACGGCAGAGTCATACTCCTCACTGTTAAGGCTGCCCTGGGTGGTTCTGGACTGGAGAGGCATTGAGGAGAGGGGTGCTAGCTTTCTCTTCTTCGACGATCTCCGGCATGAAGACACTGAGCTTGCAGATCGACCCACCACAGTTCTGGGATCAGGCACATAGTCTTCTGCTTCTGGAAGGGTGAAGTTGGGGTTGTCCACCCCCAGGTCTTCCACGATAATATGGACACTCTCTCTGTCCCCACCAGCAGTGGACATGTTATCTTCATGGTGCTCAAAGCTGAGACATGAGTCTTTCTCATCTGTCTGATGGCAGGCGCAACAAAAAAGTCTCCGCCAAGATACGATACCATGCTTCCTCCTGGGCTTCCCAAGTCCTCTTTTTTCCAACATCTGCCCCATTTTCTCCAGCGGCAAGCCAACAAACAAATAAGAACCTCAGGACCAACTCAGAGAGATTTCAAAGCGATATCCTGCTTTCACTAGCTAGGTTACTGTATCTTCACCAAAGGAAAATGAAGCTTCCCCATGGACCATCAATTCATGAGCCTCTTTCAGCGCAAAAAGAAGCACTTCAAGCAATGCTAATGTAATCTGTTCAGTGTGTTGCTTAGCAGTGGGGTGAAAGTGAATTGGATAAAGCCATGTGCTCCAAGTCAGGTGAACACTTGAGCTAAATACTGGTTTTAATGAGAGGCTTTTCATATGGAAAGCAGTTGGGACATCTCTTTCCGCTCCTAGTACAGCAAGGAGACTTTTGTGTGTATACAGTTAATGCCGCTTGCTTCATAACATGGCAAATGCAGTGTTTTCATTTGAAATATACAAGGAGAATCAGGTTTGAATCACATTAATAATCTTTTAAAGAAGGTCATTACAACAGGTTTTCAATCACAGAGAAAAGTGTGATTTAATACGCAAAAAAACATACTTTTATACATTCAGATGGTTCTTGGCATGTCCATGTTTCTATATGGAACAATAACCTTTACCAAAGAACCCTCGAAGATGTTTTTTGTGTAATTTGAGCATTTTATTCGTTTTCATTTTATTGATTTTTTTTTGGTTTAGTTTTACTTTCAAGTTTAATTTTTCACATTATAATTTAAGGTTTGCTTTTATGTTTAGCATCGCTCCGTTCCCGTTTGCCATCTCTTTTAACAGGTACAACAGGTATGTGTTTTGGATAGAAGCGGTCTTATACTCAAGTAATTCAAAACTGGACTGTAGTTTCATTCAGATTAAGTATAGTGTTCAGATAGGACTACTGTTTTACTGTTCATAATGTAAATCAGGGCTCTTCGATTCCAATCCTGGAGGAGTTCACCACACTTTGTTGATTTCTCTGTTCAGACACCCCTGGTTCAACATCTGTTAGTTGCCAGGTGTACTGGGCGTGTCAGAGCAAGGAAATCACTAAACTCTTGTGGACACTGGCCCTCCAGGACAAGAACTGAACGACCCTGGAGTGCACGGAGACTGTTGTTTCTGCCCACCCTTTGCTTTTTTCCCCAATTTCGTTTCTTTCTAAGCATGGAATATTGTCTTATTCTTATTGTTTTGACAGCTCTCGCCACCAGAGAGAGTGCTAGCCACCTAGCCAAAAACAACATTAGACTTCGGCTCTGCAGAAAGAGCTGCTTGCGAAAGGAAGTTACAGCATAGTTTTAATGCTTTGAAACATATTGAACATTTCCTGTGACTCTCGTGTTTCCCGTCTCCTATTTTGCGCCTTACCAAGGAGTGGCTGATAGGACCTTGCCCACTCCTGAGCCCTTTTTAATCGGTTATGATTACCTCAACAGTTCTCCCTGTTCCTGCACCAGAGCCTCAGCCAGACTCTTACACCACCTTTCCAGCCCTCACAGCCACAGTCTATAAAACATGAATGCTTTTTGCTTAGCATAGTCACAGAACGAACAAAGACACCAACTCTCCACTCACCACCGGGATGTAACAAATGCATCAAGAAGTAAGTAGTATTGACACCACTTCATCACTCATCAGCATCAAAAACACTGATTGGCCATGAGAGTAAAACCTAATATTCTGTAGGTCTCCCTCATGCTACTAAAACAGGTTTGAACCATCAAGGCATGGACTCCATAAGACCTCCGAAGGTGTGCTCCGGTACCTGGCTCCAAATGAGTAGCAGCAGATCCCGTAAATTACAAGATGAGGCCTTCATGGATCAGACTAGCTTGTCTAGCTTGTCTAGCATGGACCCCAAATCAACACCTTCGTTGTTTCTCAAACCATTCCTGAACAATTTTTGCACTGTGACAAAGCATATTATCCTGCAGAAAGACGCCACTGTTATTAGGTAATATTGTGAAGGGATGAAGCACTTGGTACTTGGTCTGCAACAATGTTTAGGTAGGTGGTACATGTCAAAGCGACATTGCTATGAAAACCAGGACCCATAGTTTCCCAGCAGATCACTCCCCAGGGCATCACACTGCTGGACTACTTACTACAGTGCACTGTGGTGCCACCTCTTCCTCAGGTGAATGACACACACATCTAGCCAGGTGAGCATGTTCTCTAACATCACTTTCTGTTTTGCTGCCGGTCCTGCTCGACTTTACAATGGTGCTTCAGTGTTGTTTGTATTTTGTATTGTCATTAACAGTAAAACACTAGTGAGTTAATCCAGCATTTATTGAATTTTCAGTGGTTAACAACCACATTCATCCAGAGACCCGAAGAAGATTCAACTAATAAATATTAAGTATCAGTATGGCGGTGTACAGGACTGGGCACTCAGGCCTGGTGGTGGTGGCCTAGTGGGTAGGATACTTGTTTCTGGACCAAGAGGTCATAGGTTTGAATCCTACCTTCAGCATACCACCACTGGGTTCCTGAGCAAGACCCTTAACCCCAAGTTGCTCCAGGGAGACTGTCCCTGTAGTTAGGGAATGGATAAAAGCCTCTGTTAAATGTCATAAATGTAATGTAAATGACCTGTGTGTTCTATCATAACTTCTTCAGCAATTTCTGCTACCGTGGACTCGGACCAGACGGACTAACTTTCACCCCCTTCGTGCATCAAAGAGCCTTGAGCACCCATGATCGTGTTCCAACATTAGGAAAGTTCAAATGAATTGAAAATAAAGATGCATTAATCATGCCAGCTTGAAGCAGGACTGGATAAGGAGAAAGCCAAACAGAGAGGTATGCAGACACGTGTTGACTCTTATTGAAGCCAAGAAATAGTTCACAGGCCTTTTTTATGAGAAACTGTGTAGTTCCCATGCATAGTGTGGCTAAGGGTTTGCAAACCTTTTTTTTTTTTACTCACTGATTGGCTGCCTGTATTTTTAGAGGAGTGTTGATGTCAATGAGAGACAGAGTAAATGTTTGCTTTTTTATGACGTGATTTGTCTCATGCATGTTAGTATATTGTGTGTATCTTTTAGTGTCTCTCTTTTTATAAGTATATACAAAAAGAAAGAGAGGGAAGGAAAGAGAGAGAGAGAGAAGGAGAGAGAGAGGGAGAGAGAGAGAGAGAGAGAGAGAGAGAGAGAGAGAAAGAGAGAGAGAATGACTTCACTGGAGGCAGACAGAGATGGGTCCATGCAGTTACTTTTGCAGAGTGGTGGAACGTGGAGTCCTGATTTACAAGATGTGGGTTGCTTAGGGCTCCCAGAGAGGTCCAAAGCTCTTCACTACTCCAAGTCTCACCACACACAGAATTAATGGCATAATTAACAGCGCTGGAAAGTGGCTGAAAAGAAAAAAAAAAAAAAAAAAAGAATGAAATGTGACATTCTAAAAAACTTTCCCATGGGAATGGTCTTTATGAACTGTACCAACTTCTTATAGACAAAACGTTTATTCCGTTACAGTGGTCAAGGCATGATAGATACACAGTAAGTTAGTACAATAAACAAAATATATGTAAAAATATGTATCTAGTGCACATTGTGAAAAAAGAAACAATATTAGCAACTGATATTCTTAAAGCAATAAAAGCAATAATGTATTTTTTTTCCCCCTCAGATCTAGATATTTTATTTTGTTTCATTTAAGAAAATTTACTAAGAAAATGTTGCTTGCCCCTGTGGAATGTCTTCACTCGATTGTTTTGTTTTAGTTTTTTTTTTTCAGTTTAGGTATCTAGATCAGGCAATATTGCAAACAGTCACAACACAGTGCTGCTTAGCTCAAACTGAGTGGGCAGGATTTCCACATAAAAGCATTGAGATCAGCCCGTTTCCCTATAAACCATAATAACATCACTGTTTCCCAACCGTGAGAATTATCTTGGTTCTGGTAGAAAACATTGTGAGCACTAGAGGCACATACCCTTCCCACATACCCCTCCCACTTTACTGTTACACTGCTGTATTGTCTACTTACTGTATTGTCTTGGATTTACATCCTATTCACACTTTACTCTTACGTTGCTATTTATTGTCTTGTTTCTGTCATCCCATGCACTTTATTCAGTGTTGTAACTGCTTCCTGTACAATAATCACACTATACTGTTACATGATATTACTGTACATTATTGTCATGTCTGTTTATTGTGTTGTCTAATGCTCCTGTCGTAACTTGCATTCTGTCGAATGTTGCTATATCTTGCACCATGGTTCACGGAGAAACGTCTCATCACACTAAGTACATGTTCACAGCAGCTGATGACAAAGTAATCTTGAACCTTGAACCTTGATCTTGAAAGTGGAGTGGATGGCCTCATCAATTTGCTGCAATCTGAGAAAATTGTATGTATATTTTGTTCCTGTTGTTAATCTGGTTCACTACAATTTATAATAGAACACTGGGTCAGCCGGTGGACTGCCTCTGTGTTTCTCACCATGATCTTCTTTCACACAGAGTTATCCCCTAAGCTACTGGCAACAAATATCCCATCACAGGATCTGCCATCTTGAGTTAAAACAGTATTGTGAATCTGAACATTATTTGTCACCCTGGGCCACGATACCAACACTTGGTTTGGTAACTGGAATGCACCATGTTTCAACATGCACAATCACTCTCACAGTATCCACTAAAGCAGCTAAGAGAGCAGCAGTCTCATCTTAATTAGACTTAGCGATGGCTTAAGGTGACCGCATAATGATTCCTGAAGAGCCGCCTGAGTCAGAATTCACTGGGCTTTTTGGGCTGGTCTAAGATCTGCTCCTGTCAGGAAAGCCATTATAAATAAGAAAGAAATCTGAATCAGAAGGTTTGTGAAAACAGATCCTCAACTTACAAAATATGAATAGCAGAAGATGAATAAGAATACAATAAGAAAAGCTGGATAACCTGGGTATTAGAATGATTCAGAGAGAATGAGTTTCAGTTGAAGTGATCCTGCAATAACAGTATCTTTTTGGCTTATAGTTTTTATTTATTTATCAATCTATCACTCAATCTGTCAATCAGTCTATCTATCTATCTATCTATCTATCTATCTATCTATCTATCTATCTATCTATCTATCTATTATGTAAACAATGATCTTCCAGAGTACTGTGCCATCCATTTCCAGCTTCAAAAATAATATCTGGAGTTTCTGTAGCAGTGTTTTCCAAACTACCTCCTGGAGGCCATCCTTCATGTTTTCCCTGTTTATACTCACCCAGTGAAATTCTCTGCATTCAAAACATTCACCAAGGGAAGCAGCCACAAATGGTGGGCGCCCTGGGAGCAGTGTGTGGGGACGGTACCTTACTCAAGGGGACCTCAGTTGTGTCGCTTGCAGTTGGGATTTGAACCCACAACCCTCTGATTGCAATGGCAATGTCCAAACCACTAGGCCACCAGTTGCCCCACAGCCTGAAACTGAAAGGGACTCCTATACTGATGGACACTGAAGGTGTACGTGGAGAACAGAGGCAGGTGGTTCAAAGACACACCTACATTCTTGACACTCAGTACTTCACTGGTTCTAATAATTTCATCAAAGATTGTTTTCTGACAGACAAGAGAAGGTTTACTTGGCCAGATTCCATCATCCAACAACAAACCACACACCAAATTAAAGAAACCACAAAAGCGTGAACATAGCAGCCCAATACAATGCAGAATTCATTTCAAGCTCAACAGTTTTGTCACTTATAGTTGCGTTCGAGGACAATGGTAAATGAAGTACTTATGAAAAAGTACTTTGCTACAAGTTCCACACTGAAAATGTGAGTTATGTAAAAATATAAAGTACAATTATGTACTTGATGTATTTGCACTTAAATGTACTTAAAGTGTCAAAAATAAAAGCACACAGTGTCTGTTAAAGAAATGTCTGTTATACTGTTATATATCATTTTTATTAGGTGTCCCAAATAACCAAACATGCTTGAAGTAAAAGCAGGGTTTTACTATAGTAGTTGGAAACAATTCTTAATGAAGATTCCTGATCTCAGTGAAGAATTTAAATATCTTAGATAACCAGTCACTGCATTGCATAGAAATGTCATTGTGTAGAAATATTTCTGTCATATGAACATAGCTGCAATGGGGACTCCCAAGTGGCACAACTGTCTAGGAGTTGACTCGGATCACAAGCCATCCATGGTATGAGCTATTTCTTGGATGGGTCTCATATTAAACAAGCTCCATAAAGACATGGTTGGATGAGTTCGGCATGGTAGAACTTGTCAGGTCCACACAGAGTCCTGACCACGACCCCATCCAACACCTTTGGGATGAACTGGAACAGAGATTGTGATCCAGACCTCCTCGTTCAACATCAGTGTCTGACCTCATAAATGTTCTACAGAATGAATGGGCACAAATTCCCACAGAAACTCCAAAATCTTGTGGGAAGCCTTCCAAGAAGAGTGGAAGCTGTTGTAGCTGCAAAGGGGGACCAACTCCATATTAAAGTCTGTGTGTTTGAATGCAATGTCATTAATATCCCTGTTGGTGGAATGGTTAGGCATCCCAATTATTTTGTCCATATGGTGTATGTGAGCGAATGACCAAACTAGCTTTACACTTACAGTCTGGTGAGGTTAGCTGAAAGCTATTAAAAATATATTTTATACTAACAACCAGTATATATAGATTGTATTGCGCAGAAATCTGTCTCTCATACAAAGTGGCACAGCTGTCTAGGAGTTGGCCCCATCATCAGATCCCAAGCCATCCATGGTATGAGATATTTCTTGGATGGGTTGGATGAATCTCCATCTCCTCAAACACTTAAAATAAGGGATCTGGTAGTTGACATAGACTCTTTCTCTTTTAAGCATGTTGAGCTGTTCGATGGCATTGTGTTAGCTGGAGTTTAAAAAGATGAAAAGGAGGAGGGAAGCATGTTCTAGGTTCCACCCTCCCAGCAATGGTAGCATAGAGTAATAAGGTGGGAACTGGTTGAATTTGAAATGGCTTAAATTGCCAGTTATAAATATAAATCGCTGTATACTGGCTGAACTATGTTAAGATGGTTTCATTCAAACGTTGCTGCCCTGACAAATGCTAGTCAAAACATCGTGGAATGTGTGCATGGAACAGAACTGTCAAACATGTCTTTATAGAAAAGCGGATCCCATTTCATTAAATGATTTTGTTTTTAATTCATTTCTCTGCAGCTACGGTTGTGAGAAATTACACCTTGTCTCGCTTCCAGCAAGAAGCTCCACTCATTCCTGTGCGTGTCACAGTAGAGAATCATAATGGCAGGTCTTGCAGTTTAACTAGCAGAAACATTCTCTTTCAGCTGCTTTCACACATTCCGGAGAGTGAGCGTGTGGATGAGGGTGAGGTATGGACCTGTCATATCATATAAGAGGAACAAGTATTATCAAAACCTATTTAATTTCGGCCTGTCATTCAGAATCTATTCGATTCTCATCACAGTTCACTGCCACCACATTCAGCAGAAGTGGTTTAAAAAGGGGCTTTTCTGGAAAAGTCAGATTGCAACAGTCGACTAAGTGAGATCACTACCATCCCACACACGTAAAACATCTCTACCCCACACATTCAATTCCTGTCCAGGCAGGAATGCCACAGCTATACACTCATATGCAGAAGTGAAAACATCATTGTGGCAATGTGCAAAAATAATGGCTCATTTTATTATGCAGCAAAACATTATCTGACCAGGAGTGCTTGCAGTCAGCTGTATTGGTTAAAGTCCTTAGCCAAGATTCCTAACATTTCATTCACCTGCCATTGTAAATCTCTCTGGACTGGAGTGTCGGCTAAATATATAAGGGAGCTACACTACATGTACACTCCTTTTTCATTACGGCCACTGAGATTATTCACAGACGTATCCATGGACTCATGCTGCGCATGTTTCATCTGCATCAGAACTGGTTAGTATGGATGAGAGTTACAATCAGACATGAAATCAATGGGTTCGAATGTGAGAGATCCTAAATAACTTCTCAGCATTGGGATCGGCAATAAAATATTCAGCTGGCAATTAGAGCATGTGACCACTGAAGCGGCAAAGAACTTGTGCAAACAAACATCTCTCTTTCATTTCTCCACTTACTAATTATTGGAATGTGGACAGTATAATGTTGACATTATACTTTTCGCTGGCCACCCTTTTTTCCCTATTTTTGACACTTTTTCCTTTTTTACATGATATCAAAACACCTGCTGACCTTTAGTCTGTGTCTAAACTTAAGGACGAACCAGTCGACAGAAATGATCCAAAATTCATTCATTCATCCATTCATTCATTCGTGAATTCATTTTCTGTAATCGCTTAATCCTCACTAGGGTCGCGGGTATCTCGGGGTCTACGGGTGCGAGGCAGGGCGCATATACCATTCGCTCACACCTGTGGTCAATTTAGAATATGATCCAAAATGACTATTAAAAAGACTTTCTACATTAACCCGAGCGAACTCAATCTTTTTTGAGTTTCTCAATCTGCCACCAGCTTCTTTCATAACAACACGAGAGACGTCAATCAGCCAAGACAGGAATGGTGTCTAAAGGTTGTTTATGTAGCTTTGCACTAGAGCTACAATGATGATGTAGTACTGAGTAGGAGGAGCTTTTACCTAATCAATTAGTATCATTCAAACTGCATGTCTTAGAGGTCTGTGCAGGTATGAAGCAAGTGGTCAGAATCCAACCCACACTGGCAGTCCTGGCCTGGCCCAAAACAACCTGACCGCTGCTGCTAAATTTGCATCCCGAACCTGAACCCGAAGACTGACAGAGATGGACCATCACAGCTGGTTTTTGGCTGTGACCCATCCACCAACCAGCACGCCCCTTTCATCATCCACGGTTTCGTCGAGGGGCACATTCACCCACTCCTCGAACTTCTGGGCTTTTATAAACACTAATGTTACAAGAAAGAGAGACAATAGAGAGCACGAGAAAGAGAGAGAGTACAAAATTTACAACCAACCTGAGTCTGGTGTTGTTTGGGACAAATCTGACCAAACCAGTCCAAACACTTATATTTTGTCAAGCCCACTTACCTCAAATGCTCATCACTCTGTGTTTTTTTTCCAACACTGTAGTTATGTAAGGAACAGTCTCCACTGTCATGAAACCTAACACGATTCATTCACCGCTTAATCCTCACTGGGGTCACGGGTACCCGGAGCTTATCCCGGGGTCTACGGGTGCGAGGCAGGGACTCACACTGGGTGGGGCGCCAGCCCACCACACACACCATTAACACACACACATACACACACACACACACACACACACACACACACACACACACCTACGGTCAATTTAGAATCCCCAATTCACCTGACGCTCATGTCTTTGGACTGTGGGAGAAACCCGGAGAACCCAGAGGAAACCTACACCACCACGAGGAGAACATGCAAACTCTACACACACACACACACACACACACACAACACCCCCAACCCTGGAAGTGTGAGGCAGCAGTGCTACGCACTGTGCCACCATGGGGCCTGAAATCTAATATCATTAGGTTTATTTGAAAGTAAAAAAATAACTTGGACAATATACCAATATACAGAGATAAATCCACACCTACCTCAGATATGCCACACTTTCCTGTTATATTCCACTGGATTGTAATTCAGTTCAGAGCAGCAAGAGATGAATCTAGTCCTTTCTGTGTCTCTGTTTAAATCAGCAAAGCAATTGTGAATTGTGTTTTGCTAGGGTGAATGGGGTGGGGAATGCCATGTGATCAAGCGGATTATGGCATTAGGACTTTAGATGTGTGTGGCCATACAGATGGACTGCTGTTCAGTCTGCACAGCTGCACTGACACACTGAAGCAGATTTAGAATGAGGTCACCAATCTTCCAGAGACCTGCTGGCAAGGGTGTGATCGGTGTTCACTTGGACCTCCAGATATCAGCTGGTATATAAAGATGTAGTGATGGAAGTAGGACAATAAGCTCATGGAGTACCGATAACTGAGAGAGTGGGCAGGCAAAGCAGTCTAATGCTGGACAGACAAATCCACCCTATCCCCTCGTAACTACTAATACAGTGACAAATACACATGCACATGTTTGGGACACCACAGGAAGTGGGTCAACCCACATTTACTGTGTAAACTGGAGGCACAATCAATCAAAAAAGGCAGCTCAACTAAAAAAGCTGCATGAAAACCAAATGCATATAATAGTCCACATTGACATTAATCACAGGGGACTTTAACGTGAAGTTATATATTTGATTTCAACACCGTTTTGTAAACGGAGCAAAACAGTCTAAAACCGGTGTTTGTTCTCCTACACGCTTGCCGTTTGCCATTTGTTGCGCTTCCGTCGTGAGATCGGGTTGCGTTTGTCCTTTTCCCTGTAGCAAAGTCACTCCAGAGATACAAGGGTTTGTCCAGCAGTGACAATATGTTCCTTTTTTTTTCTCCGAGCGATTTGTTTGGGTTTCTCTAGGCACCTCTACATACAGAATCTGCCGAGTGACTGTGCTGCCCAATTAGTATTTGCTGAGAAGGCCCAGAAAGCAGGCCTGTGCAAATCCAGGGCAGAGATCTACACCAATCGAATCATAGATCTGGTGCAATAATAAGTCAGTTCAGGTGTCTGGAATATAATGACCGTCTTTGTTCGGCTAGTCACTCAAGTGTACTATATAAAAAGGCCATTTCAATCCATCCCCTTGAGTCTCAATCATGTGTAAAATTTCTGAATAGGCTGGTCATCATGTCTGTCGTCAGGCCCAGGGAAGTCTAATTGAGGCAATTTAAGCCTCATATTACTTTGTGTTATTGTGCCTAGTTACTGTTTTCAGGTTTCAGGTTTTCTCCTTCACATATAATGTGTGTCCTGAACACGGAGGCCGCATTAGGATGTGTACAAGAAGCTGGATTTGAAAATATTTGACAGTGCACGTAACAGACTATAAGAGACTATATGAGTTCAGTCTCAACTTTAAAATGATTTTGAGAATGGTAAGGATATACACTATATGGACAAAAGTATTGGGACACACCTGTTTTTCAGTGTTTGGGCTAGACCAATTTGAAGACATTCTTAATACTTCATCAAACCAAGACATTTTGGACAATGCCATGATTCCAACTTTGTGGACACAGTTTGGGGAAGAACCTTTTCTATTCCAGCATGACTTTGCCCCAGTGCACAAAGCAAGCTCCATGAAGACATGGCTGGAGGAGTTCGGTGTGGAAGAACTTGACTGGCCCACAAAGAGTCCTGACCTCAACCCCATCCAACATCTTTGGGATGAACTGGAATGGAGATTGCGAGCCAGGCCTTCTCTTCTAACATCAGTGTCTGACCTGATAAATGCTCTACAGAGTGAATGGACACAAATTCCCTCAGAAACGCTCAAATCTTGTGGAAAGCCTTCCAAGAAGAGTGGAAGCTGTTGTAGCTGCAAAGGGGGACCAACTCCATATTAAAGTCTATGTGGTTGAAGTCTCTCTTGGTGTAGTAGTCAGGTGTCCCAATACTTTTGTCCATATAGTTTATATTCTGCTTAAAATTTCGGTACGTCCACCCTAAAACATTTTGCCACGTCCTTGGAAAAGCGCAAAACTCAGTGATTAGGTCAATATTTGCCAGAAGTGTTTGCTTTAGAGATAGTAATCTTTGGAGGAAATGACTGATGAAAGCTGCAGCGTTCTGATGCTTAATCATAAGTAAGATAGAAATGAGGGCCGGGATTAGACTTTGTCTTCTGCCTTAAGGGCTTTGTTTAATGACTAATGAGGTAAGACTGGATGGAATATTTTTTTGGGTTGCCCAGCAACTTTCACACTACATCCTGCAGTTTTAGCAACCCTAATAATTAGTATGAAAATTAACAAAAAGTCTGAATAAAAAATTTAAGGCTGCAACACGTGCTCTTTCAGAAATTTATAGCTCAGTCCCATGATGTCATTTGTGGCTTTAATTTGTTTAATGTGTACGACCATCGTGCTGTGCTTTTATAAGTTTTTGTTCATACGAAAAATAGGTGGTTGATTTCCGCAAATGTGTTCATTTGCAGCTTGTCAGCTCTGCTTCATATTTTACTGCAAGCAATTATGGCTACAAGAGCAATCCTATAAAACACAATAATACAGACATTTAACAAGGTCAGACAAGCTATTCCCCAGAAACACGAGAGAGAAAAAAAATCTCAGACTGTTCAATTACATCATCTGCCATGTTAATCTGATTCTTATCTAATGGTGCAGTTCCACAAAGGTTCTTGGCAGGAACTTTGAGAGTCTTATGCACCATTTTTGGGTTCAAATCAGTGTAAATCTACATTTTAAGGTTTGAAATTATAAGCCTTAGGACCTACATGGGAAGAAAAACACTTAGAAGAAGAGAAGTGACCATTTGTCATATGTGAACACACCACAACACACAGTGCGTGGGGACAGTACCTTGCTCAAGAGTTTCTCAGAAGTGCTGCTAGTAGTCCTGAATAATATAGGATTTATATTGGTTGGATCAGAAATCCTACTTCTGTAATTGTTTGTTGCTTTCTGTTAAGACAGAATTTTCATATTTTTTTTATTTTTGTTATGTAAAGTCATGTAAACGTGATGTTATATACTACAAGTTTGGTAGTATTGATTGTATTAACCATGAACGGGCTGCAGTCTGAACTCCTAATATAAAGGTAGATAACTCAGGCCTCTGAACAGTTTCTGATTACACTGGAACTAGACCACCAACCCAGTGGGATCCACAGAAATGGATAATTCTGATTATTTTGTACTTGTTCATTACTTATGGAGTGGTCCAATACGTTTCTTAGTTTTCTATGATATCAATAGTCTTAGCAGCCGAGTGTTTGTAGCAAAGCACAAATGTAATGTTGCTTACACTACATGGACAAAAGTATTGGGACACACCTGTTTATGCCAGACCCCTTACTTGTAAAGGTCAATTAAGACATTTTGGACAACGTCATGCTTCCAACTTTCTGGACACAGTTTGAGAAGAACCTTTTCCAGTCCATTTCCTTTGAGTTAGTGGGAGTAGTTGGAGTAATTGCCGCCACCGTTTCTGATCATATCAAAGGTCAATTCAGACTGCTCCCTTTATAGCATGGCAGGTGGATGAAGAACGACAGGGCCACAAACCATTTTCTGAAAAAGGAGCAGAAGGCAGAATTTATGTACAAATAATGTAACAGATTTCATGATGTAGGCCTAAAGTGAGCTTCCCCTGTTTGAAA
>JBBPCX010000088.1:197612-209262 GCA_037974365.1 Hydrocynus forskahlii | reverse complement strand
ATACACATATGAAAGCACATATAAGTTCAATGCACTACATAAACCAGTAGGACAACAGTATTAACACTTTCATATATCACATCTGGCTCCAAAATGCAATAAAAGTATCTGTATAGCTATTTAAATCAATTTTATGCAGCCAAATATTTGTATTCTTGTGAAGCTGGGGTGTAAAAGCAGCCGTGAGGCCTAAGAATGATTGTGGAATCTTGAACAGTCGAACAGTGCGAGAAGGAAAGAAGACAAGTCGGGGTTGTTGTAAACAATCTTAAAGGAGTCGTTGCTGCACATTGAATTAATCATAACCTTTGGTTGAGAAGAGGGGCCAGGATGTTTGACTGCAACGAGAGACAGTTTAAGATCTGTTAGTATGGTGGGATTGCTTTCAAGAGGGAGATTGATGATGACTAAGACCACATGGTGGTTTTGGCTCTCCCTGTGCCGACATGTCAGAAGAAGTGTGGGTGAGGACCAGATAAACCCAGATGAATGGCTTTTTTTGGGGAGGGCTCAGACTAGTGAGTGATAGCACTGAGAGTCCAGTGCTGCGAACCCGGCCTGGAGATCATATAGTCTCTGTTATGTATGTCGTCTGCAGCGCTGCAGCAGCACGAGTGGCGGCATTATTGGCAAAGCTATGCGTTAATAAATGAAGGCTTGAGCTTTTGGAAAACAGACAGTCTCCATTTGTATACTGAGTAATGTCTGCCTCCCAATCGCTCTGGCAGCTCGTGGAGAGGAACAGCGCCGGGGGAAGCTCAGGGCCAGCGCTGACTTCACTTTTCAGTCCACCGTCAATTATACTTTCATTCAGTCAGTCACTCTTTCTATTAGATTTTCTACAATTGCATTATTGTTTACATCTTGATTATTTTACCCTTAGAGCACGCTTTTGCTCTACAATTTAAATGTAATTTAAATGTACTCATGTATTTAACAGTTGTTACTAGGGCTTCCTTCAGTTTGCTCTCCTTCCGTACAGACCTTAAATATTGAACCACAGAAAAGAAAAAAAAAGTCTTCTAGCATCCCTATGGGATTCTTGTAGTATGTTAGCACTAAGCTAATAGCACGCCTTTTCTGTTAACCAAATAATAAAGAAGTAAGAGTAATGCAGTACATTCAAGCTTGTGATGACAGAAATGATTTTATCTTCGAAAGCCTAGAGGGTTCAGAGGGTTCATCAAGTTATGCAGTTATTCACAATCACATTTGAGTGGGTACTAACTGTTTTGTTCGTTTCAGTTTGAAACAATGTAAAAATGGCCACCGTTGGTGAGTGAATTCTCCCAGAGCAAGACATTTTTGTAAGTACATTTTTTAAACATTTTTTTATTAAACATGTCAAACACAGATGTCAACAGTTTGTCACTGTTAGTTTACTTTTAGTGTAAATTAATATAAATTAAAAAAACATTTTATTCTAAAGGTTTAATGGTTCTTTACCTTAAAAGATGCCGCTGTGAAGAAGCATTCTGGTAGAACCAGTTCGATCATCTGTTATTATCTGTTATATGCAAAACATACTGGAAACATGCCTGGTTTCTGAATATTGTAATGACAGAGGTAGACTTTCCTAGCAACTTTTGTTACTTTTTGAAGTGACTTTCAAAACAGACATTTAGTTACAGTCAGCTTTGCAGTCTAGTGGTTAGGGTGTTCGCCCTGCAATCAGAAGGTTGTGGGTTTGAATGCCAGGACTGTTAGTACCCTCCAGCAAGGTACCTCCCCCACACGCTGCTCACATATTTGTCAACATAAGCACTGTAACTGCTGTAATGTAACGTTATGACCAATTAACAAAATTGCTTTCTTGTGAAAAATAGCATGGCTGTTCTCTATTTAACCATATACATGAACAAGAAAGGTCAAGAATTTGCTTCCCGATGCAGGTTGTCGTGTTTGCCTATACCTTTACATGTTGCATTACATGTGGTTAAAATTATTTGCTGTTTCATCTTAAAAAAGCAAGTACCTGTTTCCCTCTGAACTTCTGAAAAGGTAACCAAACAGTAATCTGTGTTTTACACTGTGTTAACTTTGAATTTGAATGAGCTGCAATTTTAGCAATAAATCGCTTTCACGTTGTACATTATGTTGCCGAACTGAGGGCCCTCAGATGGCGCTGGATGCACATTAGCACATGTGAGCTGTTCCCTTGGGAATACAGAGGTGTGGGAAAAACTGTATAATACAGTGATCGTACTGTAAGTTATGCTAAGTTTGTAAACTTATGCTAAGTTTTAAGCAGCTTTGAGCTCCACCTTGAAGAGCTAGTCTTAGAATTTTACAGCTCTGCACGATATGTCACACATGCATTAAAATCACTGTCTCTTTCTTTGTTTTTCCTTGTCTTTCTCTTTCTTTCTTTCTCTCTTTTCTTATTTCTTTCTTTCTTCTCTCTCTGGGAACAGAGGTATGCTTCAGGCTCAGTTCTAAAGAGGAAAAGACAAGGATGGGCCTTTGAAAGGGCCTTATTGTGAGGTCACATTCTTCCCAAATGCGAGTGGGAGCCAAGTCAGTAGCTGGCGGAATTACCCCATGAATCATGCCCATTGTGATGCCTACTTCGGGATGAGAACATGGAAAGGAATTAGGTATAGCTAGCCTTATCAGCCCTCCATTATAAGGCGAGCTGGCCGAGTGGCCAGAGAAACAAGACAGGCCTTCCCCGTCACACTTTTGAGTCTGGAACGAGGGCAGGCGACTCAAGAATTTTTAAATTCCTCCACTGCCATGTGTTGTTACTTAAGGGCGTGCTGCAGCCAAGCAAAGTCTGCTTTTCCATACACGCCCGTCTTCCTGTCTGTGCACTTCCTCCCACTGCATTTACCCAGAGATCTTTGTGGTGGGTCCTGGAGTTCAGGCAATATTAGGTTGCACCTCTTAAAACATGTCAGGTTTTGTGGTGAAAATTAAAGAATGGAAAAATGATGAAATGTAATGTTTTACTGATCCTTTATTTCAAGCTCCAACTGTTAAAAATGGAGGAGGGAAGGAAGGCATGGAAAGATACTCGCAGTCTAGGGGGAGATGCTGTAGGCACTTGCTGAGGTTCTTTTTGACTTTTAAGATTTATTTAGCATGATCGAACATGCTGAACAATGACTTTAGGGTCAAAACACCAGCGGCAGGGTGCACTGAATAAAGGTTTCAGGAAGGATTCTTTGAAAGGACACACACCAGACAAGAGATTGTCAGTGTTTGTGTGTGTACTGGTTATTGTTATATTGTCATATTGAGCATTTTTTTTTCTGTGAAATTTAGCAAACTGCCGGAGTGCAATTACCCCTGAAATGTATTGAATTAAATGGATACAAAGTATTGATACTCTTTGGTGTTTAGTTGCATGATTATACAGTGCAGCAAAAGTTAACACTGTATAATCGTGCAACTAAACTCTTAAAAGTAGCTAATACGTCTCTGTTTGTAAATCAATAGACTTCAGGGGTCACTGTGCTCCGACAATCTTGAATAATTCTAAAAATGCTCAGAATGAGAGGTGCACTTCTGACCACTTGGGAGAGAAAGAGAGTCGGTGCCACAAAGCAAAAAGCTAACGTTGGTAAAATGGCTCCATCACCTTCACTTCCCTGTGACCCTCGATATTACAGATTCTCTTGAGAGAAACAACGACTAGGTCAACTGTGTTCTTATGTCTTACTCCTATTTCAGAGACTCAGTTTTGCCATCAGGGGGCTGGAACGTTGGCTGGCTGATTTACATATTGTGACATGCCTTCATACTTTGTTACTGAGCCACGTCATGCGTGACTATGGCGGAGTTCACATAGAGGGGGCACCGCAGACTTTCAAGCTGTCTACGGTCTAAAGCAGTCTAAGGTTTCACAGTAAAAAAAAAGAAAAGGACTGATGGTCCCCTGGCAGCACCTCCTCAACCCACAGGTTGGAAAGCACTGCCATAGGGGAATGAACTCAGAACCATTGAATGGATGGTTCTTAAAAAAAAAACCAAAAAAAAACTAGAAAGCACTTTAGGTTGTTTAGGAAAATGAAAGCATTTTTCTACATGGCATCGTCCTGAAGAAATATTTTGGTGCCTTCATTTTCAAACACTAAACGGTAAACTGTAATAGCTGAAATCAACTAATTCGACCATATGCTGAGCATTAAAGGCAGACGTACGTTGTTAGGCAACACTTGTCTGACCCAGAACTTTTGTTTGCGATCCTCTCAAAAGGGAGAGATGTTAGCGCAGATATGACAAATGAATTCCATCTCTGGGAACAGCAATGTGTTTGTCATTTCAGTCCAGAAGGATAAAAGTGTCAGGCCTCGAATCGGCATGAACTAAATTGCTTTTCAATGGGGGAACTGCGTGCACTCTACTCCGGGATATTGATGGAAGAATAATCGCTGGGGAATGATTACAGGACATATGTGCTATATTCACAGACATGTTTGTTTCTGAAGGGATGGGTGATGGATGCACACTGAGAAAGGAGAAAGGACTGAATGAAAGAATGACACAAAGGGTCAGCAAATGCAAAGGCGGGATGCCAGCATTCTCCAAAGACCTGAAAGAGGAGAGCGCGAGGGCCGGGAAGAACAAAGAGATGTACACATGTCTGATGTGGAGAACGTTTCATGTATGTGTGTGTATGTGTGGTCGCAGCCAGCCATGCTCATGAGTCACTCTAGACTCATAGACTTTCATCCTTTGCTCCGTTACCCTGCTGTGTGCTGCGCGCTGAAAAGAGTATGCATGGAATTTAGTTCAGTGAAATGTGTGTTATTTCTGCATATATCAACTATATTACACTGTCTTACATTTTACTTACCACACTTACTGTGTTGGTGTGATACTTTATTACTGTAAAAATAGGTGCTTGAGTCAAGTAAATGTAGCGCATGACTCTCTGCACACACAGCTGCATGGATGCATTATAATATACTGATGGCTGTCCCAACAAAAGGGTGGTTAAACAACAGGAGGCTGTACAGGAAAAGATGGACTGGGAGGTTAGAAAGAGAGCGAGGAAGAAAAATACAAGGAGAGAAAGAGGAGGGCGAACATGCAACAAAGCAACAAGCCCCCCGAGTCCACTGTTGGTGAGCAAGCCCGCAGTCCATTAAACCAAATAACATCCAGGTGCTGTCACTGCAGCTTTCTGACTCTGGCCTCTCTTGCCTGCTCCATTTTGTGATGAGACACAGAAGGCCGGGAAGCATTCCAGTAAGAGCCCGTAAAAGAGATTCCTCACCAGTTTTCTTCTTCTTTCCTCACCCCGCCTTTTCCTCCTGTTACCTGAGTCACTCTCAGGGTAGTCTCGCATGCCAGCGTCTGTAAGGTTAGTAAGGATTAAGCAGTTACAGAAAATGAATGAATGGATGAATACATGAACAAGAAGCAGACTTCGTGAGCAAAAGTAGAAGCGAGGAAAGTGAGGTGGTATTAGCTTGAGGCTAAAAGCTAATCCTACCAGACCAGTGATAACATCGCCGGACAACAAGCTGGACTACATAAAGCTGCAGCGAGTGGGAAACGAGACTGGATGTGTCTTTATTTTCACTGAGACATGAATCTAGGACAACCTCACAGACTCAGCCATCCAGCTAGATGGACTGACCATCTTCCGAGTGGACAGGGCGGTCGAGAGTGTTCTGACCAGCTGCATCATCATCTGGTGTGGCAACTGCAACATATCTGCATTGTGCAGGAACCATTCCACCCCTCTCATGGACATTTCATACTACTACCATCCAAGAGGAGATACTGCAGCATCAGAGCTTGATCTGCCAGGTTGCATTACATATTTGCCTCCAGGCTGTCAGGCATCTCAACACTATGCTGCCTCCTGGGATCCTCCTCCAAAATGCCTCAAACCCCCTAGAACCCGCTATAACTTATGCACAGTCACTTTATCCAAAGGACTAGGTTTCACATAAGCTGGCAGTCATACACTAACCTCTAAGCACACACACTGCACTTTATCACGGTTGCAATGAGAAGAATCTTTCTTGTTTCTGTAACTTCTCATTACAGTTTATACTGTTAGAAATTGACTGTATTACTGAATATATTTTTAATAAACCCAATCCATTCTGCTACTCCGGTCCCATTTTCCAGTCTTCAGCTGTACGGCAAATTTAATAAACATTGCACAACGCTCTCTATCGCCTTTAGGTTTTTGTCACAGCTGTATCCTAACCTTCTGTAGAATGTAATTGCCAATTGGTGGTGATTAGGTTAATGACCAACATCTCAGTCTTAACTCTATCTCTCTCATTAGGACCTATTCTTGACTTGGTCTTAACTTGGAATCAAACCTCGTTGAACTCTTGACTTGGATTCGACTAGTCAAACTATGATGGACGGCCGTAGTTTGTTCCACAAACGAATACTCTTCACTAATCCAGTGAAACATGAAGGTTCTTGCCATATGATTCTGGGTGTGCCCTGCTTGGATCCATCTCAGCCAGTTTGATTATTAGCTCTTGGTTGGGGCTTGTTGGTAACATCTCTGTAATGCCTTCTCTGAACCCGGCCCATTCACTGTAACAACATCCTGTCGTTAGTGAATGAATTCATGTCAGAACAGTGAACATGATCATTTATCTGGCAAGCCGAGCTAAAATAAGCAGGTTTGGAGCTTAGCCTGTCATCTTGCCTTACATTCCAAATACGTACAGTCGAACAAACTGTGTCAACGCCGACTGACCAGGCAAATTCCGAAACCTTTCAGTTCTTTGTGCAAGCAGTCAGTTCATTTGTCGACAATGGCAAAAACATCCCAGGATTCCAAGAATAGTGGAGCACCCATGTCAGCTCTGGCCACGATGGCTATGACACATTCATTTAACACAAAGCGAAGGCTGAGATAAGATTAAGAACATCCTATTAGAAAGCATCCAACTAGAAAATCCACTTACTTTCTTATTTACACTTGTTCTCTGATCTGAGACCAGTCATTATGAAATTGTGAGGGGTACTCGCACGTGAAAACAACCAAGAGAACGACACAGAATGGAACAGTGTTTTGCTTCCTTGACAGTGATGGATCAGTAGGAATACACTCCCTAAACCTTGCATGTTTGTATGCATGGTTCCCCGTCCCAACGGATTTTAAATACCTATAGTCACTGTTGGCAGCTCTGGGCAAGAGTAAACCCTGGCACTTTTCCCTTCAAACACCTTTCATGAGTTACTGGAATATAGTTACTTTCATTTATTTGCATTCCCATTAATACTATAACGGTTGTGTAAACTCCCTCTTGTTCATAGAGGAGCTGGAGGAGTTAATAAATGTTTCTCGAGTTAAATGGCCATCTTTCAACACTGAACCCGTTTAGGGAATTACTTCAGGTTAGCGCATGTGTCATTTGTTGAATTTAAGCCAATACAGCTTTAAGTAGATACATACACTGAGTAATCACACTGAATATATGGAGTGATACTGGTTTTGCAGGTCATCAGGAGTTTGCATAAATGCAACATTTATACAACAGTCAGTTCTTTACAATAAACTGATTTGATCACTCAGTAGCACTCACTTTCATTATAAGATAAGATAAGATAAGAAAGAACTTGATTTATCCCGAGGGAAATTCTTTTGTCCTATACATGCTCAATGCAACAAGAAGAACAGGAGTAGATAAAGATATACAATAAGAGTTTAAAAAGAACATAACAGTAGAATAGTGCAAATATATCAGATAAACTAACAAAGTAACAATATTACTATGGCATATATAATAAAATAACATTATTAGTGCAAGTAGTTAAGAAACCCCCATCCACATTTGTAAAGTGGCCCCTAATAGTCAGCGGTGAACACACCACAGTGCGGCACACGGTGTGAAACTCTTTCTCTGTATTTAACACATTCACCAAGTGAAGCAGTAGGCTACTGGCAGTCCTGGGATTCAAACCCACAACCTTCTGATCACAGGAGCAACTCCCTAACCACCAGGTGGAAAGTGACAGGTGTTCCAGATCCAGACACACACTAGTTTCTGCCCACAAGCCATCAGGCTACTGAACTGCTGAATGCTGAAAACTGAACTCTCTGCCCACACCCACATAAACCCCGTTCCTTCTTCACTCACTTTAAAACTACAGTCACTTTAAACATGCTTTCTGTACTACAGCCTACAGCCTACTGCACTACGTCTTGCAAATACTTGCAAATGGTAAACACTGTCTGCTATGCACCTTATTATTACTTTTACTATTTTACTACTCTTATTCTACTTAAGTGTTTTACTGTGCAAACTTGAGGGGGCTGTAAGTCCAAGAACCGCATTGCTGGTAAAGATGCTCCATTGTTATCCGTATACGACAATAAACTGGAAACGTGAAACAGTCCACCTGTGTTGTTATCACAAATGAAGTGACATATTGATTTTTCCAATTTCTGTTTCCAAGCTTCCACATGCCCGTACATAACTTGCATGGATAAAAAATGTCTTGAGCCTGACACTGAGTAATGTCAAAACTTTGTTTTTTTATTAGTCAAGCTCAGGCTGCATTAAGAGTGGGCCTAGGCTTTGAAAAAGCAGAGTTTGTTCAAAACTATTGATTCCTTTAATGGATTAAAGGAATAAGTTGTCCGATTAAATATATATGTATATGTATTTATGTATATATTTAATCTGACAACTTTCTGGGGAATATTCATAAAACTAAGGTTTAAATGGTCTAAGATATATATGTATATGTACAGCTCTGGGAAAAAAAATAGACCAGTGCAAAAATGTTCAGGTTTTAAGAACTGCTGATAATATTTCTCTTCATTTCCAAATACAAATATTGCTCTTTAAAGCATTGTTTTAAAGGAAATGACAAAACATCACAATAAGGGAAACGATGCAGTGCTTACAGAACAGGAACTGTACAGGAACAGTTATTTACCACTGGGAATTACTTTATTCACCATGAATGCATAATTAACTCTTTGAAATGGGAACTTCTGAAAATGCTGACATGAGTGTGGAACCTCACCTATGGTTGAATTAACTCAAAGTAGCCATAAATTTGCAAAGCCTTTACAACGTAGCCTACAGGAAGTAGAGATATTTTGTATGTTTCAGTTTAGTCTTGAATTTTAGAACTATTCAAAATCTTCAAATACCAATTTTATTTTGAGTTGAAATATTCTATCAGATTACATTAGCTATATTTATCAAAAATATCATACTTGACCATTCCCACTCTGCCAATGAGATTTGGCCACTAGGAGGCTTGCAGAAAGGGGTTAAACCTGCTTCCTACTGCTCCGTTACGAAGAAGAACACCGAGGGCTTGGCCGATACTGAGAGGGAACTGCAGAAATCAAATCCTCCTTTCTTCTGCGCGAACATGTCTATCATGTTACAAATAATAATTATCCAGCACTCCCCTGGTAATAGTTTAAGTGATCATGCATTCTTACACCTACCAAAGATTATAGGATTGGCCACATCATTGTGTACTAAGACTCGAGTTCATCCAGTCTTGGCTCTTTCTCAACAAGGGATTTAGAGCTAAATGGATTCACTCAGAAAGGTCACGACCATAGCGATTTCTGGGAGGTCTGTTTCTCATCACTAAAGGTCCACAAAGAACTTGCATGCACTTAAGGAATATGTTATCCTAACAGTGTCCAAACACTGACATCAACGTTGGAGTGCTAAGTCCCAGTTAGGGAGTCATTCGGTAAGGGTGTGACGACTTCTTGGCTGGCACCAGATGCCCTGGAAGATGCCAAGGAACGAAAAAAGTTCTGCTCTTCGGCCTCTCTGCTTCTACATGGCACGCACGGTGCTGATAATCGGATATGATTGAATTGGGTTTATTGAATGAAAAAAATGAGTAACCATGGAAAGGGGGTCCACCACCGAGTCAAAAAGTCTAATGTGTTTACTCAGTGGATCAGAGCCTTTGAAGCAACTTTGCAGCAACTTTTTGGTGGGGCTGATGGATACATGTGAATGCTTCTTTCCACTGCTGGCCCTTTATTAAAGCAACGTTTTAAAGGGCAACCCTGCTGACTTTTCAAAATTCCTGCAAGAACATACACTATATGGACAAACGTATTGAGACATCTTACCATTACACCAACAGGGACTTTTAATGATGTTGTGTTTGAATACATAGACGTTAATATGGAGTTGGTCCCCACTTTGCAGCTCGAACAGCCTCCACTCTTCTTGGAAGGCTTTCCATTTTGGAGTTTCTGTGGGAATTTGTGCCCATTCATTCTGTAGAGTATTTATGAGTTGAGGCACTGATGTTGGACGAGAAGGTCTGGATCACAATCTCCGTTCCAGTTCATCCCAAAGGTGCTGGATGACTTTTTGGCCTACGTTACAAATGAATTCTTGCAAACGTAATCCTTTGGGGATGTTTGAGACATCTCAGTCAGAAGCCAGGTTATGACAAGGAAGACCACCTCTGAGAAGCCAAAACGAGATAAAGTTTAAAAGTACCTCCACATTCTATCAGTGTTCTGATGTTTATCAGGACACAGTTGAGCACGGCTTAAGGGGTTGAAAAGACACCGTTATTGTATTTATGAGTCTTTTCAACAACCATAGACACTGCTTCATATAAACTCTATTATTAGTCACTAATACATGTAAAGGTTATAATCACAAATAATGTTGTACTGTTCTTATCTCTGCTGCACCAGTTGGTTCACCTGCTGCTGAATCACTTGATTCTCATTATTTTCTTTTCAGTATTTGGCTTTTACGTTACTTAATTAATTGATCACACATCATGTATTTTATGTTGTTTATAAACCAATTTGAGCACAACTGTCCAAAAAATCTATTCTACAGATGAGTCAATGAGGTGTGTCAGCTGATGATGGATCAATGTGTACACACACACTCACACACACACACACACACACACACACACACACACACACACACACACACACTTTGTTTTCAACAACTGAATCTGTGAATTTATTCTTTAAAGCTTTAAACATTACAACCCGGACGGTGAATATATTAAGCAGCAAGTGAACAGTCAGTTCTTAACGTGTCAGTGTTGCTTCAGTACTGTATACTTGCTCAGTGGTGGTCCTGTGGGGGTCCAAACAGGTTAAAGGGGGATCGGAATGACTGCAGAGAAAGAGATGGACTACAGTCTGTAATTATAAGCTACAAAGAACACTTGTATGGTAAGTGGAGCTGATAAGGTGGACAATGAGTGTCGATACAAGGTAGGTGTAGCTAATGAAGTGACTCATCAATGTATTATGTCAGAGAAAAACTCATTTCAGAAATCCTAAACATCCTAAAGCCTAAACATGTTTTAGACTTTATTTTAACAATAGCATTATTGTTATTATGTAGTATTATTTAGTATTATTATTGTTATGTAGTAGGCCTATTGTTTTTCAGGGTTTGGTCTAGGCCCCTTGCTTCCAGTGAAGGACAATCTTAATACTTCAGCACACCAAGACATTTTCTATTCCAGCATGGCTGTGTCCCAGTGCACAAAGCGAGCTCCATAAAGACGCGGTTGGATGAGTTCAGTGTGGAAGAACTTGACTGGCCAGAGTCCTGACCTCAACCCCATCCAGCACCTTTGGGATGAACTGGAATGGAGGTTGTGATCAAGGCCTTCTCGTCCAACATCAGTGTCTGACCTCATAAATGCTCTACAGAATGAATGGGCACAAATTCCCACAGAA
>JBBPCX010000088.1:172389-185327 GCA_037974365.1 Hydrocynus forskahlii | reverse complement strand
GGAGCTCGCTTTGTGCACTGGGACACAGTCATGCTGGAATAGAAAAGGTTCTTCCCCAAACTGTGTCCACAATGTTGAAGCATGGTGTCGTCCAAAATATCTTGGTCTGCTGAAGCATTAAGATTGTCCTTCACTGGAACTAGCCCAAACCCTGAAAAACAGGTGTGTCCCAGTACTTTTGTCCATAAGGTGTATGCACTGGACGTACAATAAATAACAAAAAACTGCCCAAATACTTGTTTCCACGCACTGTAAAAGTCTGTTTAAGATTCTTTAAGAATTTGATGCTTTAGATGATTCAGACATGAGGTTTACAACAAACCTAAACAGGCAAATTTCAGAAACCAAACATGCCTTGACTGACTTGATTTGGAGTAAAGAGTAAATTGAGTACATTTGTTTTATCACTATACTGTTGCTTAAAAGAAAGAATTTGAAATAAGGCTCTGTGACTTCACTGAACCCTGAAAAATCCCTGCCCAGTAAGAAGGCCTCAGCTCAGTCAAAAAAAACCCATTGGAAAACAAAAAGAAAGCTCTGGTGAAATGGAGAAAGAGAAGAATCTCAGTTCAAGGCCAAATACAATGTTCATGCTGATAAGAATTATGGCTGTCTGAGAAGGATGCATCAATCACAGCTGGGCAGCTAAAACAGCTTCCACTCTTCTTGGAAGGCAGGATGACAGTGCATAAATTGGGGATCCTCTCCCATCTCTAATTTATACCAAGTTTTTTTTATGCTGTGTAAATTGGTGTACATTAGAGAAGACCCCCAATTTATGCACTGTCATCACAAATGAGTTCAGATTACCACAGTTGGAAAACATTACAACTTTTCATTTCATAGCAATTTTGTTTCACCCAATCATCTACTTAGCTTTACTTGTTTTAAGTAAATGCAGTGAGTGGATCATTAGCATTGTCATTTGCTTGCACACCTTTTTCTGCCATTTAATAAAGATAAAGAGGCCCCTTATAGTCGCACATGAACAAAGCGTGAAAAAAAGTGAAATTTTCTCTGTATTTAACCCATTCACTAAGTGAAGCAGGGGGCTGCCCCTAATGTTCAGAGGTGTATTAGAACAACACTATTTTGCTGAACTTGGGTCACAGAGAATACAAGTCAGTGTCTGATTGTGTGCCTAGATACTTAAGAAAAACAGCAAAAACTGATGATGGAATATTTACTGACACAGCTGTTCACGTTAACATAACTTAAGGTTGGGGCCTGCTACCTGAACCAAGCTTGACCGGGCGCAACAAAACATCAACGTTGAACTCGTGAGTCGGTTTCTGAGTCGGTTTCTTTTCTCATAAAACATAACGTCTAAATAAATCCAAAAGGAATCTGTAGAAAAACCTCAATATGAAAATACACTATGCCATATAGTCAAATGCTGGGTATAAATACTATAGATACTACAGTTAAGTGAATTACCAACGACACAGGAGTCTGTTACTGCATGTAAGAGAGATCAGTAGTAGATCAGTAACATTGATATAAGTCGTGCTATTTCACATGGTAAGACTATTTCACACAATGAAATGATTTCGCAGCAGATTAGAAAACTTCACTTGATATTTCGCATGGTAAGACTACTGCACATAACAAGATTTTTCACATAAATGATGTTTTAAATCCCAATAAGAACATTGCGCAATATTGCACATGGTGGACTATTGTAAATCACAGCAAAATAATGCACATAGTGGTAGACATAATAATAATGATTGCCAAGACACACAGAGACAGACAAGAACAGTATAAAATATAAGACCGAATAAAATCTAAATAAAAATCGGCAGAAAAAAACTCCATATGAAATACTCTATCCTGTATACAGAAATGCTGGGTATTAATACCATATACAAGGAACACAGCTGGAGTTTGTTATTGCACTTGGTAGAGATCAGTAGTAATAAAAAGTAATATTGGCATAAGTAGTGATTTTACAGATCAAGACTGTTTGATTTACTTTTGCCTGTGCAGAACTGTAACCTGGGGCCATTTTCATGCTTTGTAAAGTGGCTACAAAGCTCCTGAATCTTTATTGAGTGTTACTGACAAACTGATGTTTCACTGACAGGACTACTGAAGGAAGAGACTAAAATCACAGAGAAACAGGAGTAATAATTACACTTCATGTGAAACTATTGCTGCTGGAATAGCACTAAGGCTTTGAGTTAAAGAGACTGTATTTGGGCATGGAAGGCCTTAGGCTAGCTGGTGAAGAATGCTGGGACGTAGCAGACATCATTAAGTCTGCTGGATGTGGGTGTGCCTCACCAAGATGTCTTAAGGAAAAAAAACCAACAACCCCTCTCCCCCTATTGACTACTACAGCATGCCGCTCCATTAAGATTATCTCAGATTCTTATCTGTCTGGTCTAGCTTCAGGAGGTTGTAAAGCCTAATTTGTCTTTGTAATAAAAACATGCCAAGGCTCCCTCATTTGTCATAATTTACAATCCCAAGTACATTTAGGCCCGGTTGTTGTTCTTGTGTGCTTGTTTGGTTTATCACTATTAAAATAAGATGTGTTTCTTAAAGGTTCCTCAACATTTCCTCACTTATTGCAGATAAAAGTTTGGTTCAAAATGAACAATATAGTTTACATAATCCATAAATGGAAGCAGAGCTAGAAACATCCTGTTCTGAATTCTGTTTTAGCCATGTCACAAAAATGCAGGGATCCGGTTCTTCATCCTACAGCATCCTTCATCCCTTAGTCAATCCTTCATCCCTTAGTCATCCTTCATCCCTTAGTCATCCTTCATCCCTTAGTCATCCTTCATCCCTTAGTCATCCTTCATCCCTTAGTCCTGCCCTGAGTGTTACTGACACTGAAGTTACAAGGAGTGTTTCGGCTGGACCACTGTTTGAATGAAGCCCAATATGTGAAAGCCAGTCAGAGCAGAGGTCATTAACAGAAGATTTTAGAAGCACAGTAACAAAAATGAAGAGATTAGCAAATGGTCGCATCGTTTTTGACTATCTAAATCATGCAAAACATTCTGAAAGGACATTTCAAGAGTCCTAAAAAGTACGAGCAGCAAGTGCAGTTCTTTACCTGAAAGGGAACCAGTGGGACTCTGTTCTCTCTCTGATCCTCTTCTCACATCACTTGACTCAGATGCCTCCTGGGTAACACCAAATTATGGGTAGCGCGGTTCAAATTTCTCATAAACACCTATAATCTAATTGTCTGAGCCACATTCAAAGCCATGAACAAAATACTTCTGTAGCACGGAACTGTTCAAAATGTTAAATAGTCTTTGAATAAATGAAAAAAAATCTTTGACTAAATGATTTTTAAATTATACTTTACATCACAGTGTACTTTTCACTTAGAAAATCAACAAAGCATGTCATTTGACCTGCTGTATATAAACTTTCACACTCAGCTGTAGACTGTTTTGTCTGGGTTTTATAGAAGCAATAATCCTCTTTAGTCTAGACTACTACTATTTTGGTGCTGTGTCCTGCCTGTGTGTGTATGGTGAGTCCTGAATGATGTGGACTGGGGGGCTTCTGTTTTCACTAATCAGTCAGAAGTCAAAAATTGTGGTGATCTAGTTGGTGGTCTGAGATTGTATAATTTAGTGGGAACCTTTTTAGGGGTCTAAGTTAGTTTGAACTGTTCACACTGGTACAGAAAACCCTGATCTGAGGCATTTTGAAAAAGTGCATAAAATCCGATGATGGGACTGATGATAAAATGCAGGATGTCCTGCAATGTAGGACTACTGATCAGGAACATTCGCTTACTACCTTATTTGTACCAGTGACGTTTTAAGTGTATTACTGTGTCTCTCTACTGTCCCTCCTATTGGCTTTAGTGGTTTCAGAGTCGGGCAGAGGAGGCTGCAATGGTGAGTGCTCCCCATGACATTAATTACACGCTCTGTTAACGTCTGCCCCTAACGTTCGTTCTCGGAGGGGGTTAACTCCTTCCTGACGGAGAGGAGAGTAATGGTACTTTGGGGATCTATTTTCCGCTCGTCGCAAACGACAAATGCTCAGTGTCCATTCAGCTGCCTGCCTCCCCTTTATTTGCTTGAGTGGCATGTCTGAGTGTTGTGCTTAGATCACTGTAAAGCCTGACAGGAAGCTTCCGTCAGGGCCAGAAACTCTACATGGTCAAATCATCCATTAGCTATTAGGTTTAAGGGGGAATGAAAGAGATTTAACATTGCAGTCTATCAAAACAATTATCAGAGGCTATATAGTGCCTATTTTCACTTTATTTTCACAGTAATTTGACCGGAAGTGTTTGAACCTTTGCATATAAAAGAATCAGAATCAGAAAACTTTATTGATGACAGGAAACTGCTCATGCACTGCACAGTCACACAGAGATACAAGACTAGAACAATATGTTATGTCTAATGCAATAGTAACACACTAGAAACACAAATGGTGGTTAGGAGTATGTTATTGCATGTAGCAGAGATCAGTAGCAAATAAGTAATCTTGACATAATATTCACATGGTAAGACTACAGCATATAATAAGATATTGCACATAATGAAATGATTTAGTACCACTTTGGAAAACGTCTCATGATACTGCACATAAAAGTATTGCACATAATAAGATTTTGCACATAATGGCAATGTTTTTGCACCCAATAAGAACACTGCACAGCGATTGCACATGGCAGACTATTGAAGGTCATAGTAAGACAATAATGCACATAGTGATACACATAATAAGAAATTGCACAACAAAGTAGCATCAGGCTATTGCACAGATTATTGTGTGGATGTGAGACAGAGAGAGGAGTTGTAGAGTCTGATGGCGGTGGAGAGGAAGGATTTTCAGTGGCGCTCAGTGGAGCACTTTATGCTGATGAGTCTGTGGCTAAAAGTTCTTCTCAGTTCTGCCACAACACTGTAGAGTGGGTGATCAGCACTGTCCATGAGGGACTGAAGTCTAGACAATGTTCTTCTTTCAGCCACAGTTGTCCAGTTCCTCACCCACCACTGAGCCCACTTTCTTGATCAGTGTTTTAAGGTTGAAATGTCTATATGGTATTGTTATTACACACTGTACAATCTGCACCTATACAGGGGGTCCTCGAGTTACACCACAGACCTGTTTCTTCGACGATGATGACCCAAAATTTTGGTGTAAGTCAAAACACACCCTAGTCTAAGTCACTTACCGATCCTAACACAGTAAAATCTTAAAAACACAACTAAGGCTCAGAAAAAGGAAAAGGAAAACTCCCTCAATCATATGCCGCGTTACAGCATGTTCTTCCGCCGCGCACAAACAAACTAGTTTGCCCACGTAGACTGTAAGTATGAGGCTAACGGTGTAAGTCGAGAGAGAGTGGGAGTGGGAGTGAGCGTCGTAAACTCAAAATGTCGTATGTCGAGACGGTTGTAACTCGAGGACCAATGTGGCATTATTTACAGTGTACAATGCACCATTCATTACTGACATGACAAAGGCATCCCTTTATTTATCATGTTAATAAAACTGACATAGAGAGAGAGAGAGAAGGGGATGGATGAACACAGCAACACCGACACCCCCTCCTGCGACAGGCCGCGGTGTAAACAGCGCTAAGGCAGCAGATGTGAGGTGCTTCAGCTGTGAGATATGATTTTAAGAGAGCCAATACGTATCCCGAACCGGAGCAGTTGTGTTTGAGGCCCGGTCCTGGCATGATTACCCACAGTGTTAAGTGCAGATCTTTCGTAAGCGTGAATTCGTGTTTAAAGTTGAGTCATTGAGAGATGTGAGCGGACACTTATACAGCCAGGTACAGTATTGCACTCGTATATGGCTGCTGACAGCGTACTGTACGAATGACAGACGAGCTCATACAACATGAGATCACGACCTTGGAATTCTAAACTACGGCTCAAGAGCCACACAAGGAATACCGCACACATACATACACACACACACACACGCACACACACACCTGGGCGATTCTGGGTGGTGGAGTTTCATGTGAATGTAAGCCAAGGGAGGCTTCTTATACACAAACACACACACACACACACACACGCACAGCACTTTTGCAGCTGCTGCCCTCTTTGTATTGTGAGCTGACACGGCAGGAAGTACTTGCCCAAATCTGTTTTGACATGCTCCCCGTAGCGCAAATCCCATACACCCTGGGGGAGCAGCAACACGCATCGGAACCGGTGTGAGGAACCACCCCGGACACCGCATTACTTCTCAACAAACACTGAGCGCACCGCTGAAGCAGGAGTGGAAGCTCCGGCAACACGAGTTCATGTGTTTCTTTTTTAGACAATAACCATTACTGATGGTAATACTTGTCTTGGATCTACTGATAACGATGCATGCATAGCATGAAGCTTTAACAATCGTCAAACCATATTGCAGATACTGCGCCGGAAAAGAAATAAGAGACCACGGCAAAAATGTTCTGTTTCTCAGGTTATGCCTTTTATAAGTACTGAACTGAACAGCTTTGCCTTCGTTTTTAAGAACTGCTGACAATATTTCTCCTCATTTCCAAATAAAAATATTGTTCTTGAAAGCATCATTTTAAAGGAAATGACAAACCATCAAAATAAGAGAAATGGTGCAGTGTTTACAGAACTTGAATAATTAAAAGAAAACAAATCTCTCGTTCACTCTTAAACAAAATGGCAATAATTACCTCTGACGGACTTCCAGTAGTGTTTCACCATCCAACTGGTCACATCGAGTGTCGATTACAGCAGTGTTTTGATACTTTTCCTCCTTAAATAAGATTTGAATCAGGTGATCAGTAATCAGTCCCTCATAAAGCAGAGTGAGGTGCTTTTGTAGCAATTTAACAGACACTGGCATGGAATGGTTGTCGCACTCGTAGTGATGCTGATTTAAAAATAAATTGCAGTTTTGTTTTCCATAGCTGTAGATATTTTCAGATATTAGAACACAGGAACAGTCTATAGCTCTGCTTTCCTCAAACTTACACCCCCCAGAGTGATCGACAGAGGAACTGTGAAAAGATATTAGCTTCATCTTATTATTGTTTCTCTTTTTTGCAGTTGCTGGAGATCCATCCTGAAACCTTGGGGTGCTGGGGGGTCCGCTGCTCTGTGGGTGCTTTTTTTGTTCTTATTTGTAAACTGTAAGCAGTGAAGTGTAGCCTTAGCAGCATCCTGAGGCTTTTTCCAAAGCCAAAGTGATACAACATCTGGTCAAAGTTAGGGGCACCCTTCTCTCCCTGCTATGGGTAGGGGTATGTGCGAGTGTGTGAGAGTGTGTGTGTGTGTGTGTGTGTGTGTGTGTGTGTGTGTGTGATACAAATTGTCAATTATGTCCAGTGAGATTTTGTAAGCAAGTGAAGCCTTAATTAGCACAGTTATGATAATTAGGTATTTATTAACTGGAGTCCTTGCTGTACAAGGATGCCCCATGAAAAGGCTCTGAAAACCAAATGTCTCAATCCACAGTGTTATCCAGCTATACTCTGTATAACCAATAGGAAAGCAAGACATTCTAAAAAAAAGAAAACAACCCTAGCTGTGTCACTATTAAAAATAATGGTTTTCAACCATGTTACTAGATCACCATTGGAGTTAATCTCACCAAGCAAGTCACTGAAGCATTCAGCCCATGCCTTGGTTCAAACTGAGAGGCTAGGCTCGTTTTTAACCCTTTCCTGTTATCATAATGTTCCCTTACCTGTAGAAGTATTTTTTAAATATTTTGCATGATTAGGCTAAGACAAATAACTCTAGATCTACCCTTAATAATAACTGTGCAAATAATAGCAGCAGCAGGAAAGGTGTGGTAATGCAAATCATATGTAATGATAGCAAGATGAAAAGTTGGCAAAAAATAAATTATTTATTCTAAAAGGACTCAAAAGCGTGGCATTGACACCTCAACCTCTGGGGGGAACTCCAACAGGTTCATTCCAAAGTACAAAAAGAAAAGCTAGAAAGAAAAAAGTGTACGTTGAAAAACCAACCGTAGCATCGGGGGATGACAGAAGCATCGGGGGAAAAGATTACCAACCACAGGGCCAGATTTTCACACAAAATCCAGGATTTAGCGTGCGCCCAATTTACCACAACACGCTGTTTAAATGACGTCATGCGCAAGGTGGCTAATTTAATTTTCCCACAGATTCACTCTGGGCTTGTATCAGACACCTGTAGTCTGAAGAAACCATCTGAGAAGAAATCCGCTGCTGCTACTACTACTACTACTACTACTAAAAATAATAATAATAATAATAATATTTAAACACAGATTTATATAATGTAATACATATACATTATATAATATATATAATGTAAAGAAAATTCACCTCTAAATCCTTCTTGCTTCCTTCCCATAGTCTTCCAACTGGAAGTCTGCGGCACTCTTCACCTACAAGCAAACAGTGAAGGGATTTATTTCCCTATATAAGGATTTTGACCATAATTAGTGCTCATAAGGAACTGATTTAATTGCCTTGGACAAAGTGTTAATTTGAAAATTTCCTGCCAGCGTAATAGCCTTGGTACGACTTCAACATTTCTGTTGAGGAATTCGATCATACAATTAGGCATGGAGTTCTTTTTTTTTCAAACTGAAAATAGACTCACACCAACAAAAGCATTCTTAGCTTTCTGCTGTGGCACATGCTGGCTCGTAGCAGAGCACAGCAGTTTTAGCACTTGAGACTCCTCGCACAAACAGCTTTGTTTTTCACAACACCGCAGTGGCTGCAAATAACCTTTAAATCCCCCAGAACAGATATTGTCATCACATTCAACCCAGTGATTTCATCGGTTTTCCCCACAACTTTTTTTTTTTTTTTTTCTCTTTATTGAAAGCAAGGGTGTTTCTCAAGGCTCTGGTTACGAGAAGCGTTTAAACACACGCAAGCTTTGCATTTCCCCCCATTCTCTTTAAACACTCGTGCTGTGTTGTCTGCTGCTTTAGGCTGCCATGCTGTTTTAGCGTCTGAATAATCACTGGACTCTGGAATAACTAAGGCTAACTAAACATGTTAAAAAGACCCAAAGTGTCCTTTGTAGTGATGCCATAGGAGAACCACTTTTGGTTCCCTAAAGAACCTTTTGGTGGGAGGTTCTTTAAAAGAAGTACTCCAGTGGTTTTAAACTAATCCTTATCTGCTGTGTCTGTAGTGAAGGTCACCACAATAAATTAGATGGACTTACCGGGACTTCTACCAGGAATTTTCAGACCTCTTGTCTGTGGTGAGTGTCCAAATGCAGGAAAGAAAGATTAGGTTGAAAACGAAAGAGTATTCCTGTAAAAGAACCTGGACTTTATATGCCAGGATCCAGATTTTGAGATGATGAACCACATGTCCTAAAGCTCACTTAAGATTTTGTGAAGTGATATATTATTCATAAGACTTGTCAAAAAAAATTGTTAAGCTTTCAGTCCATTTTTAATCAGCATACAATTATATATATAATCAACAACCTCAGTGATGTACCATGATAAAAGAATGAAACATGCATAGGTCTATCCAGTTAGTTAAGTACACTGTCCTAAATACATTCTGTAATACACAAAAGAGTAATATTTTCAGAAAGTAATTAGAACACACATATTTAATTTGTATCTAATTCACACAGCTGCTTACTCCTACTAGTCTGTAGAACATTTGCTACTGAGCCCTTCAGTTGGACTCATCCTACTGCCATTGCTTGTCTATAGAGACTGCATGGCTATTACACTTATGTTATACACCAAAACATGTGAACTTAGCAATTAGGAGAGTTGCTAACATACTGCGCTACTGCACATAAAATGACATTAGCACAAATTAGTTACAAGCAGGTTTATTCCAGAAGAACACTACCCAAGGGGGACTGCGGCGCCTGTGTTTTTACACCAGTTGTAACTGAGGTATGTTGTACATGCATCTATTAACATGGGGCTCACAGCAAGCGGCAAAAAAATAGACTCAAAGTTTTAAGCACAGTAACAGTGTGTCTCTTCTGTCACCATTTATGCAAGAGTCGATGACCATGCTTGCCATCTTTGGCCAGTATGAAAGACAACCTTGCCTAATTTATTTAGTTTAATTAGCTGTGCTATTAGGAAAAAAAAAATTCCTTGTCCTCACACTGTGCATCACAGTTTGCTTTAGAGAAGCAAAAGTGATTCTACTACGGCATCTCTCAAAAGAACGCTTTTGACGCCTTTAGTTTTAAAAGCATTGTTCTTCTTGTCGGGGTGGGTTGCTGTGGGAGTTTGAGGGGGTCATGTGGTGGGAAATGTCACCTTCAGATAGATGAGTTGTAAAAAGGTCCCCAGATGTGACAGCAGTAGAGTCGCACACCCAGACAGTACCCGCAGCCACCTCATTACACTGCTCCCATACATGTGCTATGAATTAGAACCCAACACTCACTGAAACAAATGACTGCAGGAGGAATTTACCCTGCAATATTTTAAAAGGCATGTGTACGAGTGTGCGAGGCAGAGAGAGAGTGCGTACCTTTTTATGCCATCCTTGAAAGGAAACCATAAAGAATGCAATTTTACTTTTGGCCTGACCGTTATTTTCGCTACGTATTGCCGACACGATTCGGGGTCAGCTTGCCGCAGGCTACGGCACCAGTTCATTTACCGACGAGTCAGGACTGAGCTGCACTACAAGACCGAAACGAGATCCCTGCTCTGTCACACTGCTCCTGTCATGTAGGTAGGTGGCCCCACAGCATGTAAGCAGCTCCATTAGTTTTGGACGACCACCCCTCACTCCCGCATCTGGGAAACAGACGCTTGTTAGGAGATAAGAAAAAAAAAGAGCCATTGCGACTCCTCTCTGTACACCAAAAAAAAGGTGGGAAAAAAGCAGAATACACAGACCTCTGAGGCTGTGTCGTCATTTTACAGCTGACCATTAGTATGAGGACAAGTCTTGGGTCTAAAGTGTTTCTGTTTCTATGGGAGTTAATTGTGTGTGTGTGTGGTTTTTTTATTATCCTCTGCATTTAAGGGCTTTACATGTTGTCTTACAATTGTACACAAAAGTATAACATTACACAAAGATAAACACATCCTCAATCTGAAACAAACTTTTTTTAGGAGTGCAAATGTAATAATGAATAATAACAGGAGCAGCAGCAGGAAAGGGAATGTGCAGTATATAAAACATAGAGGGGTATTTACAGTTGCAGGTGGGGTGTAAGTTGTTTAAGGCAGATCTGTGTATTTATGAATTGTGGTAGGAGAAGGAGGAAGTGCAGTGCAGGGTTGTGTGTGTGTGTGTGTGTGTGTGTGTGTGTGTGTGTGTGTGTAGAGTTTATGTTTCAGATCTGAAGTGAAGAAAGAGGAATCTGAGGGAAGAAAGTGTCGCCCATTCTGACAGTGGAGGCCCATTTGCTATGGAAGGGAGAAGAGGGTGTATGAGGGGTGTGTAGTGTCATCCACAATGCTGGTGGCTTTGTGGATGCAGCGTGTGGTGAAAATGTCCATGACAAAGTGAAGAGAGACCTCGATGTTCTTCTCAGCTGTCCTCACTATCCTCTGTAGGGTCTTGCCATTCGAAACGGAACAATTCGTGTGCCAAGCCATGATGCAGCGACAGAGAATGCTCTCTATAGTCCCTCTGTAGAAAATCCTGAGGACTGGGAGGTGTGCTCTCCTCAGTCTCCACAGGAAGTAGAGATGTTGCTAGGCCTTCTTGGTGAGGTTGAGGTTCTCCGCGACGTGAACACGAAGGAACTCGGCGCTCTGGACAGTCTCAGCTGAGAAGCTGTTGATGTTCAGCGGTGCGTGATCATGTCTTGCCCTTTTGACGTCAACAACAATCTCTTTTATTTTATCCACATTCAGAGACAGGGTGTTGGCTCTGTACTAGTCCATTAGCTGCTGCACCTCCTCTCTGTACACCCCCTCATCATTCCAGCTGGTCAAACCCACCACAGTTGTGTCACTGGCAAACTTGATGACGTGGTTTGGGCTGTGAATTGCTGCACAGTCATGAGTCAGCAGAGTGAACAGCAGACGGCTGGTCACTCAGCCCTGGGGGTCTCCCTTCACGGTGGTACTGGAGGTCTCCCAGTCAGGAAGTCCAGGATCCATTTGCAGAGGGAGGTGTTCAGGCCCAGCAGTGTCAGCTTCCCAATCAGTTGCAAAAAAACCCCCAAAAACTCATCGTTTCTAGTCTTTACAACCTTTTTCTTTGTTGTTGCCAATTTTCGGGTGGTTTTTGAGCCATTGTACGCCCTTTCATTCAGGTGGGTCTGCTTTTGTTGTAGCAGCATTTTGTCGATGATCATGGCATGTCTAGTGACAAAACCAAGCAGTTTAGCATGCATGCTTAAAATAATAACAACACTGTCTACAAACCCTATTCAGTGTTTACATGTTTAGTGTTCCTTATCGCTATATAAAAGAAGCACAATCGCTGTCGAACGCAGTGCAACTGTGGGCACATGTTCACAAAAGAAAAAGGTTATTACTGATTTATATGCAGGTGAAAAGTGTGCTCCTATAAAAGAAAGAGGCACATTTTGCCTTGACATAAAAGGCTTAACCAGTGTTATGTAGCAGGCACTTAAAAAACAGTCTTTTCGTAGCTCACACATACATTTTCTCTCTCTCCCACTGTCTGTCTGTCTCTTTCTCTCTCTCTCTCATGTCTGAGGTTGAAGTAATCAAACAAGGGTGTTTCTCGAAATCTGTAGCTGTGTTCAGGCCCACACCCCTGGCATTCTGTCATTCCACTTTTTGCACACCACCCCGAAATAAAGACTTGTTATGGAGGGGATTTTCTAATACTCCATCACTCTCGATTTTCCCCCAAAGGAAAAGCAGTGTGCTTTGTGGAATTCAGTCAACCACACACTTGATTCCAATTAGATATTTTCTTTAGTTTCTTGTTCGTGCATGTTTGGGCCCACGACTCCAGCCTTCCCTAGTTTTATTGTTTGGGGGGGGGGGGAGGGGGGGGGGGGGGGGGGGGGGGGGGGGGGGGG
>JBBPCX010000088.1:158423-172379 GCA_037974365.1 Hydrocynus forskahlii | reverse complement strand
CAGCCCCCCCCCCCCCACCCCCCTCCCCTGTCTCTGTACATCTTTCTTTCCCCTTCTTGGGCTGTCTGACTAATGGTGGTGTTATCCTTTGCTTTCTATTAACTGTGTGTGTGCAAGATTGTAGGCCTATTTATAGTGGAAAATGCTTCTACAATCCAGTATCTCATGCTGTCACAGATACTAATAGGTCAGACTCTGTTACACACTAAAACAAAGGAAACCAAAGAAAAGCCGAAAGGGTCGGATTCTGTAAGACAACGGCGGCAAAGTGGCAGCGAATCAACTCTGAAACGTTTCTTTTATAAACCTGCGGTCTTTCTCTGTGGTGTTGATATGTATTAGTTTAGCTAGAAGTAGTTCTTTGTCTGAGTCTGCATCTTCAGTTGGAGCAGTCCCACTCAACTTAATGACAGCCTAGGCATACAAGACATACAATGCTCATATAAAGAATGTAAAAAGCATAATTACACATCCAAACACTAATTACTGTAATTAAAACATTCCATTGGTGATTATGGTCCATTTCATACTTTCTTGTTTGTTCTCCTTTCTTATTCAAAACACCCGCGGAGCGCCACAAGCTCTTGATGAGAAAATGTGATTCTCCCATTTTTTTCCCCCCCAAGTGCTTATTTACAATTTGTAAGCAACATAATCCAAGGTGCAGTTGAATTCTTCCTTGCCACACATCCCATAATTAGCAGACACTTAATATGTACACTTAATATTCAAATGTAAAATTTCTTTAACAGTCAATACTAATAATCAAATATAGTCGCTTTTTAGGATTGTCCTTAAAACTGGAGGGCAACACTTTTACCTTCTCACTCCAGTGTAGAGGACCCATCTGCAACACTTTGTTCAAATCTCTGACTGACTTTCAGACCGTTCTCTGGTTAAACTATTGTATTAGAGGAAGGGAGATTTATGGTCTGCAGTGGGGTCTGTGTTGTACCACAGGGTTGTACGTTTGGTCCCAGTTATTGTCTTTATACCAAGGAGATGAATTATCAGTGGGGAATATTTTTCATCATTATTAACCAACATTAAGGACTGAACTGTGCAGTTCAATTACAATTTGTTTACCCACTTGTGCTTGTCAGGCATGTTGCATTTCCCAGCAAAACTTCACAACACCATGAATCACTTCAGGACTGTCGTAGTATTATATTGCTCAGAATTTATTTGCAAGGACCTAGCCAAAACAACTAACCCATGACAATATATGTAAAGTGCCTAGCAGTTTCTTTATACTGTACATTTGAATAAAATGACTTTTATTCTTTCATTTAGCGATGCTGTGCTTTTTATCACAGCGTCATGTAACCAAGCATTTAGGCAACAGAACATGAGATGACAGACATGTCTGAAAATGAAGGCTCTGATTTCTTAGGGCGCTTCTTCAAAGTCCACTCACATACATTTCAGCAGCCTATGTACTACGTCATATACTACGTCACATTTAAGATTTATGTTCAAAAACATGAAATGAAAACGTATGTGTCATTAGAAACTCGAGTTTCTCACCACTTACAGCTGTTTCCACTGTTTTTCAAGTGGTTTTGTGCTGCATGTAAAGGATTGCAGTGACTGAAATTCTTGAAGTACAAATCTTTCAGTTTCTCACAAACAAAAAGGGGACAGCCTTCAGTGATAAGATAAGGTAAGATAAGATAGGACGAAACGAGATGAGACGAGACGAGACGAGATGAGACAAGACAAGATATAGTAAGATAAGATAAAATATAAACAGTATAGTATAAAAAGCACACTATAAAAATAATACAAAAACATAAATATAAACATTTGTGTATATATATATATATATATATATATATATGTGTGTGTGTGTGTGTGTGTGTGTGTGTAAATATAAACTTATGTATGTACACATTGGAAAGCAGAAGCAGCAGTAAAGTAAAAAAAAATCCAGTAACAATGAACCAGACAAACTGCACATTGCTCACAGTAATATTTCACTTCTAAATTTGCACATGATTTCACAGCCTGATAGTTCACCCATGATAGTATCAGTGATAATGCATGACCTTAAGTATTTTACATTATAGATGAGATATAGATATAGATTTAGATGCATTTCTGTGAGAAAATGCGAAGTGTAATTGCATGGTTTCTTTTTCTTGGAGACTCCCAAACTTTGGTTTTACTTTGGTTCAAATTCAGCTGTAAAAAAAAATAATAAAAATAAAACGTAATAAGAACAGTAGTGTTCATATAGTGCTGATGCAATCCCTTTAATGAATAGTCAATTAAAATTTCCTGATAAACTATTCAGCTCATCTGCTCTTTATCTACGATCTCATTTAAAGAGCTGTTTATGAGGTACAGATTCTGAACTCTATACTCCACCAGAGGGCAATGTAGAGCCTGTGTTTTGTGTTTAGGTCAGAGTTTCATATCTGTTTCGCACAAACCAAAAAATATTGAAAGTGTACTGCAGCCACTTGAAGGCTACGACATACCGGACAGGAGGCACATTGCCACGTGACAGACAGAACAGCTATAACACATAGGAAGCATTGCAGGAAAAACAGCAACAACATCAAGCTCAATTAATTTTACACTCGTATAGATTTATTGAAATAAAACTTAATAAAACGTTAACATGGCTATAAAGTCCCCTCCTAAAAACTCCAATGAATCATGTCGGCACATATCGTGTGTAGGCATGTCATATGAGTCAACATTACTTCTTGCAAAAGAAAAACAGCATTAAACCAGATTATACTTTATCTTCAGAATCACTGGGCAAGTGATGACGGTGACGATAGGTTACCAGTCGCTGTATGTGCCTCTGCCATACAGAGTTGGGCCCACACAGCTGGAGTAAATGTGATGTGGAAAGCATTGGCAGCTTGCTTCGGGAAAAGCAGAGCTGTCAGATTTGCATTTGAGTTAAACAAATGTACTCTGGAAAATCTGGTTTAAAAAACACATGCTTGGGGCAGGTTTTAGAGCGGCCATAACCTTGTTTGTGGTGGATTTCGCCACAAGCAAGCACCAAAAGTTTAACGAATCGTGCTCTGACGTGTATTCTCGTTACGAGATACATCTGGGTCCGCGAAAAGTAGTTCCAGCAGAAACTGCAGTACAGAGAACATTGTTGTCACCAGTGGAAAGATACAAGTGAGATGAAAAAAACGTGCTGATGTCAAAAAATATAACCTTTTCTGAACTGCCGTATAAAGAAAACCTAGACATCGTGGTAAAATCACAAGTGACCGTCGTTGCAAGCCAAAAGAGAACCAGTAAGTAAATATATTGAGAGTCAAGTGCAACTTGACTTGTTGAGTCATTACGTTGAGTGGCTATCACTGGTACTCTAGGTCTTTCTGTTTAGATCATAGCTGGAAGGTGAACCCATCTGTGCGCCATAAAGACTTCATCCTCTACCGGATTTGGATGTTTGGAAAGAATGGCCAGTTATTTAGCAAACAACTACACAATTAGACCTAGACTCCTCAAGTACAAGAAGCGGGGAAAAGAGAACAGGGAAAGATAGAGCGTAGTAGATGATTCTAGTTTCAAACCCACAGCAAAATGATAAAAATCTCTTCAAATGTGACAAAAGATGTTCTGTTGGTGCCAATACTTTTTCACAAACCTAGTGATTAACTAGGGATTAAATCAAGGTTGGATTTATATGGTGAACTGTTCATGCAGGAAGTGGCAAATTGCAGGCTGTATAAAATATGAACATGCTATTCATGCAATACAATTACATCATAGTCCAAAATTCATGCAATATATTTGATTAATCTGCTAGTTCGCAAGATCATTCTAGCTATAAATGCATCATTCATTCCACGATATACAACAAGCTAACAAAGCAGAAAGAATAGTGGCACAAGCACTTGTCATGTTAAAGTTAGCAGGCTATCCAAGCTAGGTAAAGGAACATCAAATTTACTCCAATTTCCACTTAATCCTGATGAAATCCCAAAGACCTTCCAAGCTTTGCTTCTTCAATCGGAGTTTGGAGCTAATCAAAAGGTCAATAGGCACCTTTCTGTAAATAAAAACCTTGCTTCAAATCACATCCAGCTCTTCATTAAGATAGAGCAGACTTGTATATATATATGTGAATATATTTGTTCATTCAGCTGTTGCATTAAACAAGTAGCAGGAGGCTTTATAGTCATGCAAGTCAAATTTAGTCGAGTCATTGTGGCTTCTATGTTAAGATCTTTTCTTTGCTGCGATTGCAGATAAAAGCATGAGGAAATAAGTCATCTACTGTTTGCCTTCCCACAGTCAGTGCTTGGCATATCACTGGAGCTCCTTTACCTGGGCTGATCGTGGGACACTTACTGCCTGAGAAATCTCGGCACAGCTAAACGGTGTTTGTAAATATTTTGCCATAAAGATTTTGTTTCTAAATATTTGTCACTGAGGGGGTAGAGAAAAGGAAGAACTTGGTGAGAACTCTCAGGCAATCATATGCAAACACACACACACACACACACACACACACACACACGCAGGCATCGTCAATCTCACTCTTTTCCTGCCTTGATCAGGTTAAGCAGGTCACAGCGGTGTGCGGTTTCTTGCGCACAGGTCAGTAATTCTTATAGTCGTTGTCACAAAAGCTAAATTAACTGCATTTGAATTGATGTGAGGGAAGAAGCGCATATCCTCTGCAGACAGCAGATGAGATTTAAAGGCCAGGGCCAGCTGGGCAGATATTGAGCGCTTAATGGTGATCATTCTCAGGGGACCTTCAAAGTGGTTGCTGCCTAGGCAGATGGCAGTCTCTGAAAGAAAGCTGTAGATTCTTTCAGTACATTGATCTCTCTTTTGTTAGCTCACCACTAGACACACCAATTTATTTGCTTTATTTTTATTTTTAAGTTTCTTTGAAAACTTCAAAAGTTTGGACACACCTTCTCATTCAACGATTTCCTTAGTTTTTTGTTATTGGCTACATTGTAGATTAATTTTGAAAACATCGCCTATTGCTCTGATGACAGCTTTGCACACTCTTGGAATTGTTTCAATCAGATTCATGAGGAATCAACCTGGAATGGTATTTAATTAACAGGGGTTCTTCGTCAAGAGTTCATTAGTGGACTTTCTTGCCTTCTTAGTGTGTTTGGGATCATCAGTTGTGATGGTCGGGTTGGTACACAGTTAGTGATCCTGTTCTACTATGGTTCTACTCCATATTATGACTCTTTTTTTGTTTAATGCATAATTCCATGTGTTCCTTCATCATTTTGTTTGTTTTCAGTTTTAATCTACAATGTAGAAAATGATCAAAACAAAGAAAAAACATTGAATGAGAAGATGTGTCCAAACTTTTGACTGGTAGTGTATCTTTTTTTTGGAAGACTTTATATGCGTGGTTATTCTTCAGGTAAGACCTTTTTTGTTTCAAAGATTTTTCAGTTATGACAGCAGGTGACCTCCAGTGATGCCAGTCCAAGAGAGCACAACTGACCTCACCCTGAAGCGGGACGGTTCTCTTCCAAGCATATAGACTCCTTACCCTCTTGCGAACTATGAAAATAAACAAAACTTCACAATGTTAGATGCCATCTCAGACAACAGGGTGCATTTCCACAAGCCACTTCAGAAGCAAGACTGAAGTCTCCACTCCTAGTCTTGTCTAAAACGGCTGTGAGGTTTTATACGTTTTTTTATAGCTTGCAATCATACTGTCTCTTAAATCACATCCACAAGTTTTGGGGATGTAGTTATGGGTGAACAGTTTGATTGAATTTGGTAAAATTATGTTAAATCATTAATTAGAACATTTTGTATTGAAAATACACATAGTGATTATTGGTACCCCTTTATTTATAACTTTGTACACTTATTTATAACTTTTGACCAGATCAACATTTGTGTGCAGGATTATATGGTTGCGTTAAGGCATGTGGTGTAAATGTCTGTGACAGAGGGGAAAGAGACCTAAATGATCTTCTCAGCTGTCCTCACTATCCTCTGAAGGGTCTTGGAATCAGAAACAGAACAAGTTCCATACCACACTGTGATGCCGCCAGTTGCAGAGGGAGGGGTTTGGGCCCGGCCGCCTCAGCTTCCCAAAAAGATACTGAGGAATAATGGTGTTGAAATGAACTCTGTGAACAGCATTCTCATATAAGTCCCCTTTTTGTACAGGTGAGTAAGGGTGAGATGAAGGGTTGGTGGTGATGGCAATATCTGTTGAGCAGTTGGGGCAGTACACAAACTGCAGGGGGTCCAGTGAGGGGGGAAGACAGTAACATCATCTATGCACTTGCCAATATAGCCAGTCACTGATGCTATGTACTCCTCCAGGTTGGTAGAGCTACTGTAGTTTGCAGCCTCCCAAAATATGTGCCTGTCAGGGCACTCGAAGCAGTCCTGAAGAGCGGAGCTGGCTTTGAACAGGCTTGGAACATCTGACGGGTGGTCTGTATGCTGGGATCAGCATTACAGATATGTGGTCCGAGTAGCCGAACTGTCTATGAAGTGTCAGTTACTCTTTGCTATGTTTTGTTCACAGAAATTTCTAACAGTGTCCGGTCGTGCTGTGCTCAGGGAGAGAGGCGAGGCACAGAAGCATGTTCCATTGATGGGTTTTTATTTTCAAAAACACACAGACATAACAAAAGCAAAAAGGCACAAGGGCCTAACGAAAGCATACTTAGAACAGAAGACACATGAGGAACGGGTAGTGTGAGGGATAATGTGAGGGTTGACCAGCAACTAAGACAAGAACTCAAAGAACTTAAATACACAACAGACTTGGACGGAAACCAATCAAGGGATGACTCAAGGCACAAACATACCTTTATTCAAAATAAGTCCCATGACAAAAGCTGCCTGCTGACAAACAGCAGCATTTTTTTCATTAGTGTGGCTGGTTATATTTTTATTATAGGTGAATTTTGGCAAAGCTTCTTCTCCAAGGCCATTTTAAAAAATTGGCCTGGTTACAGTGCCACTCCCCACAGTGCCCTGTACAAGGCCTATCAAACGGATGATCAGGGGTCGAGATGATTTAAAGATTTGATTTTTGTGGTCAGCTCGCCTCCATAATGCATGAGACTGTGGAGGGGCGAGTCACATTAACAGTGTACAGGGGAGAGAGTCTCTGAGCAAGCACTGTGACATCAGCTCACTTTTCCAGGTTCCACAGGCACAAAGAAACAAACATGGAGCACAAAATCTATCCAGCGAAAGCTAAAGGCAGGCTCAAAAACAGCCCTCAAGACATAAAAGCACAGGTCAGTTATGAAAAGAAAGACGTGTGTCACTGTTTGTTGTGGTTTATAAACAATGATCAGCCTGTAAATGCTTGTTTTAGCGCTGCTAGCATGCCAGCAAGCAGCTGGCTAGCTCAGCTAGCCGTTTTGAGGCTGTCTCTTAACTTTTCTGGGTGAAAACTGTGTTCATATCGAGCCTGAAGGACGGCCTGAAGTGTGGTAGCGCAGCGGGTTAAGTTAGCTAGCAGTTTTTTGTGCTGAGCAGAGATTTGTCTCTGAGCTTCTGTGAAAGTGGAGTACAATCGCACAGTATTCTTGCAGAAATGCAATCTAGTTTTCTTTATCCCATATTTGATATTTGATTGATATTTTAGTTATCTCATTTGCATCTTCCATCTTGATATTAAATCCAGATGACACAGTATTAAGCATGAAGCAACAGCCAAAGAAAACAGGACAACAAGCTGCACTGACATAGTTATTTCAGTTTTAATAACTTCCCCTCAGTCTCAGTGAACAACTAAAATGAATTGAAGCTCCGCTAAAATACTAAACTCTTTTTAAGATTGAGAGAGCCTTGTACTCTCACCTTGAGGCTTGTTGGTTATGGCTTGCTCCCCTGCAGCACGACAGATGTTTCAAGCAGTGCCAACCTTCCTACAGGGGTCAAGGGAAGAGGCAGGGCCACTCCACAGGGAGTAGTGACCTTCCACCAAGTATCAATCATCTACGAGCAGCTCAAGTGTCTCAAAGTCACACAGGCACCCCCGGTTACAACTTGTGCACACTCATATGCTCTTACACACACACACACACACACACCAGCAAATAAATTAAAATTGATGAGCTGGGTGTCGGTGGACACTTGAGAGGAAACAAGGCCGCTGAAGCTGAGAGGGGCCTCGTAGATTACCAATTTACGAGATAATAACATTTAAACACCAGCTCTACAAATGAATACACAGCCTAAGGCTAACTTTGACTAGCATTGTTTACTACAAGAGTCTTATTCCAACAATGGACGTAATGTGCTTCCAAAACCTCTGCTCTTTCTCAAAGAGAGATACTTCTATTTGCCGGCTAACGTGCTCTGTCAGCGTGTTACAGCCACACCAAAGTGACTGTGTATGTACAGATTATGAAAGAGTTATTCTGTTTGGTCTGCCAATTAAAGACACTGATCTGTGGCTTAACAGGGCAGACATCCAACCCCTCGCCGGCACCAGTCTTGGCACCAGGTCCTTTTTAGCAAGCGCCTCACTTTGTCTTCCCTATTGCATATTTCTCAGAAGGCAGTGTGTAAAAAAAAAAAAAAAAAGTCATGGAAATCTGTTTCCACAGAGTTGGCTCCTGGCTTCAGAGAAACAGAGAACCGGGTAGATCTTTGGTCTAGACTCCCTAAATGGTTCTCGTCTTGGATGTTGGTTTCGCTCTGCAGTGCCTGTTAAAAGGTTTGGTACTGCATTTAACACATCCATGAATAATGTGATGGATTGCTCAGTGGTAATATAAACAACATGATTTTTTCATGAATACACTCTGTTGCAGGGCAGACACATGGACAACAAGAGTTATTCACACAGTCACACCCAGGTGCAATTTAGCATCTCCAATTGACCTGACATACATGTCATACTAATATACATTTATAATTATATAGTGATAAGAAATATACACTACCAGTCAAAAGTTTGGACACACCTTCTCATTGTGTTTTTTTTTTCTTTTTTATACATTGTAGATTAATATTGAAAACAAACAAAACGATGAAGGAACACGTGGAATTATGCAGGAAACAAAAAAAGAGTTAAACAAACCAGAATATTTGTAATAAGGTAAGGATCGACTGTTGTTTTTTTTCACTTAGTTAAGTTGTTTATTCCATAATGTGGAGTAGAACCGTAGTGGAATAGGACCACTAACTGTGTACCAACCTAACCACCACAACTGATGATCCAAACACAATAGGAAGGCAAGAAATATTTCATTCCAGGTCGATTCCTCATGAATCTGATTGAAAAAAATGCCAAGAGTGTGCAAAGCTGTCATCAGAGCAATAGGTGATGTTTTTAATATTAACCTACAATGTAGCCAATAATAAAAACAAAAACAAAAATCGCTGAATGAGAAGGTGTGTCCAAACTTTTGATGGTAATGCAGGAAAGGATTAATGAATGCCCCATGAATATAAACAGTAGCAACTGTAATGAATGTAAATTGGGTATCTCTCGAGAAAGCTTATAATGTTCTTGATCAGAGGCCGTTTCTTTCCTGAATTGTTTCAAATTTATTCATGAGCACAGCAAGTCTATACTGTTCATCAAAACGAAATGTTCTTTTACAACACTTTCTTGATCCATGCCACTGTAATTTCTGATTCTGTTTTTTGGAGGGAAAAGAAAAGCCGGAGGGAAGTGTATGTTAAGCTACTAGTACATGATATTTCAGTCACACTACACACAGCTGAAGCATACCAGAGAGAGCACTCCTCCATTAGGTGGGAAATGCTAACTAACATTTAGTTTCTCAGTTTTGCAGGTCAAGGTCATACCTCCCCGGCGGCTCTGGCAGCTGGACTTGGGAGGGAAACAGAGGAAGGTGGTTTCATCACAGGGCCATGAGCCCTGCTGCTGCCGCCACCACATCAATCAAATTCCACCAGCCACTTAACGGCCCGCGACAGCTGAGATGTAACGTATTGTTTTCTGCCAGAGTGGGAGCTTTTCTGATAGCATATTCACAGACAAAGCTTTTAAGTCACATAAAAGGACAGTGTGTTTTTAAAGCAGCCATGGGCTGTTCTTATAAATCTTTAGACACTGGATTGTGTGGCTCTGGATGTGAGCTGACAGCAGCAGTTAGTTTCTCCTTCATCTTCCTGAACATCGGTGTGACAGACTGAAGCCCTGCTCCTGTCTCCTAATGGTCGCCAGAGGAGTGTTGCAATACGTTCACGTTTGTTGTCCATCAAAACATTGTTCTTATTAAAATCAAATGCAAAGTATGTTTTTCAGTATTAATATGTGTTTTTTAAGACTGGATATGTGGTCTTAAGACTGGATTTATTTTAATTATATTCTGAGTTCATTACAATTTCATTACTTTTATTGCTGTGCGACCGGCTGATTGATTGTTTGATAGATGGATGGATGGATGGATGGATGGATGGATAGACAGATAGACAGATAGATAGATAGATACTTTATTCATCCCAGAAGGAAATTCACTGTTTCCAGCAGTATACACAAAAGCAAACTTAGATTGAAGCCACCGAATTAAGTAAGATTAACTAAGAGTAAAAAATATCTTAAAAGCAGACATAGTACACACATTATAGACAAACATAGTAAACCTTAAAAACTGACAGGCCAATGCAAATCAATTGATGATAAACTGGTGATAAACACTTCAAATAATCATTTATGTTCTTACCCATTTTGCACTAGCAGAATGTTTCTGGTATTATTAAATACTTCAGTCATAATGATCAGTTTGAAAAGTCTGACAAAATGTTCCCATATTCTTTGTATTTTGTCACTTTGAAAGTGGTCAAAGCTTGTGTTAGTTTAAAAGTTGTTTCATTATCCACAGGGTAAACAGCTGTTATGCAGGAAGGCTTTCCTCTCATTTGCAAACGTAGGCATTCTAGTGGAAAATATTATTTTAAAAGTGCTTTTTAGTGCTTTTAATATTATTTGAGTGTGTACGTACAGTACTCACAAAAAGTAAAATGCACTATAACCTTTACAGATGAACTTAATGTGACCTTCCCTAAACGTTTGAATGCACATGTCCAACTGTTCAATGTTTCAGTACTTTTTACACACACGTCAGACCATTCTGAACCATTTACATCAGCGTGGTCTGCATGCTAGACGACCTGGAAGGGTACCTGACCACACCACCAGGCACAGGGGGCGTTTACACTGGACAAGGGACCAGTGAGCCTCAGTGCTGTTCTCTGATGAAAATCGATTCACGCTGAGCAGTAATGATGGCCGCCAATGATGTTGGAGAGGTCAAGGAGAGTGCTATGCATCAGCCTTCGGTGGTGATGATGTTACGGTGTGGGCAGGCGTGTCTAGTCTACACAGAACTGCCCTACACTTTGTGAATGGTACAGTGACAAGCCTGTACTACCTGAATACCATCATTAATCCAGTCATTGTGCCCCTGCATGAACATCACAGGCCTAATTTCATCTTCATGGGTGACAGTGCTCCAGCTCATCAAGGTCGCGTCATTAGGGAACGGCTGCTGGAGACTGGGGTACTTCAAATGTGGTGGCCTGCACTTTCTCCAGACCTGAATCCCATAGAAAACCAATGGGATCAGCTGAGTCGCCGTGTAGAGGCTCGTAACTCTGTACCCCAGAACCTCAAGCAGCTGTACAAGGTTAGAACACCCCTCGTGGAATTACACATTTTGTTGATTTTCTAGGTGAAAAGAAGTTGCCACCACCCAAAAAAGATTAGGCACTTATTTAGTTCATCTGCTTGTGTTATTTCTATGTACGGCCACAGCTTATTAGCCTCATTAGGCCTTAACCCAAGTCAGGTGTAGACAATTCCAGAGCGTAATAAATCATGTGACCCAACAAAACTCTCACTCAACAGCTGTGGGCTCATCTAAGCTGCTGAGTGAGGATCTGAAACCAAACATAATTAGCAGGACTACAAACCATATCTCAAAATTTCATGCTCGTAATTTTCACTGTCTGAAAATACACGAATAAATAGAGGTTAAGGAAAACTCTTGAAATCAAGGTGAGGTTTGAAAGATCAAGAAAAATCTCTGAGAAAATTGCTTGTACATTAGTCAGGTATAGAAAGCAAAACCATGTCGCTACAGAGGGCCAACATAAAGATTTAGCTGCAACAGGAATAAAGTCATTGTCTAAAGTATGCAACACAACACGTCAACCAGAGGCATTCTGGAATCAAGAGGTCTGAAACCTCTTTAGCTAAAATCAACAAAGATATGTTTGGAGAAAACAGGAGAAGCATATTAATAAAATATCAATGGTTAGGCATGATCACACTTCGGTGTTGTGTGGCAGCCATTGGCACAGTAAATGTTGAGGAGGGAGGAAGATTGGTATGAAATACTACCAAACCAAATGACCAAATGACCAAATGTGTCACTGCATGTTGTGGTTTCAGTCAAATTGACCAGTCCGTCAATGCAGCTACGCATTCAGCCGTTCTAACCATAAATGGCTTGGTAAGAGCCAGTGAATTACCGGCCCCCCCAGTCGTTCAGCAGTAGAATACCGGGCACTGAATGAAGAGAATCAGATCACTGGTTCAGCTTTTTTTAACACTAACTTTTTTTGGCCACGAAACCAATGTTTAGGTGGTTTTATAGCAACCACACAATCACACTTTGCATTTTCTCACGGAAATACATCTAGTTAGATCTTACACTTGCTGTGTATGCAAGGAGACCTATGACCATTAATGAACTAGAAGTGTTCTGCAAAGAAAAGTGGGCTTCCAAATTTAATTACATGTCAAATTTTATGTTCAATTATTTTCTTAATACGTTAAATTCTGCAAATAATTGATATCTGTATTTACGTCACACATTAAAGGTTGTGTCTTGCAGAGGTGCTGTTAACTTCTCTTGACTTAGAAAAGCAGCAAAATGTGTAATTTGACCAGGAGTGCCCAAACGGTCGCAAAAAGAGTATATGCACATTGCTACACTCCCCAATCATCACTATACTGCACACATGACTTGGCGACACTTCAGGATATCTTTCAAAGCTCTGGCTGAGGATGGTTTCCATTGCTGTAGATTCATGGCATTGGCAGTTGAGTTTGATGAAAAAAGGACTGCTGAAGTGAGAGTTCTTGTCCTATGAGTCAGCATTCAGCACCACACATTTGCGGTTTTGATTGTTGTTTGAGGCCGGCTGTACTCACTGCTCCTTGCATTTTTCCCCCCAAGGCTAGCACTTATCAATAATAAATTATCAAACTCTTTGATGCTTTATACAAGGTGCTGAATCGTGCCAGAGGCCATTCCAAGAACAAAGCTTAGAACAAACATGCCACTGACATCTTGGAAAATAGTTCAATCAGAGTGAAGACTCATGTCTAAAAGTCACTGCGAGATCTGTCCATTATCTATCTCAGCCCCTTCAAGCTCGCAAACAGAAACTTTAGGGGTGTTTGATTTCACTCTGAATTCCAATTTCAAGTGAAGGTAATTGACGGAACCCATTCCAAGAGTTGTTTCTATGCGTTTTGTCCCTTTCTGGCAACCTTAGCCTTGACATGACAGACTCTCACTGAGACACATATTTTGAAGGCGACTCAACCGTCTGTTCCCTCTCCTCATACACCGCAGAGCCGACTCGACCACAAAAATCGATTTTTGAAATGATCAATACATGGCACCTGATCAACCAATCAAAAATCTGAACGCACGCGTACTTCAGGCATATTAATGAAAGTTTTGACGTTCCAAACGGTTCCAAAATTCTGCACGAACTCGGAGGAGAGACAGCACCTTTGTCGGTTATACAAAAAATAAGAAAAATCCAATTTAAGAAGACACGATCACACAAATTATATTTGAACTTAACTGACTATGTTTCCTCAGTCTCCTCTGCGAGTAGCTGTTTTGGCATGGGTTTTGATAGTTAGAAAATTGTTTGTCGTTTTTTAACAAAAAATTCTAACATTCTACTTTGTTTCCCACTTTGTGTTAAGTTAAATACAGCTGGACTATC
>JBBPCX010000088.1:150923-153423 GCA_037974365.1 Hydrocynus forskahlii | reverse complement strand
TGTGCAAAAAGTATGACCAGTATGGCCAGTATAAACATTATAACAGAATCAAACGATGTGAAACAAGTGAGCTGTCTGAGGAGCTGTGAAAGAAAATTATAGATAGCCAAGTTACAGGTAAAGGCTGTAAGACCATCTCTAAGCAGCTTTATGTTCCTTTGACTGCAGTTGCAAATATTATTAAAAGTCCACTGGACTGTAGCCAACCTCGCAGGGTGCAGTCACACGAGGAGCTACAACCGCGGATTGATCAGAAGGACGGTAGACAAAGAGCTAAGGAAGGTTTCCAAAGCCATTCAAAAGTCAAGGTACGTCACTGTCTGATCACAAAATCCACAGCCTTTTGCACAACAATGGGCTCAATATGGAAGAAGACCCAGGAGGACTCTTTTCTCTACTGAGAGAAAAACCAGACTGGAATTTGCCAAAATGCATCTTGACAAGCTGCAGAGTTTCTGGGAGAATGTACTTTGGACTGATGGGACAAAACTGGAGTTTTTTTGGCAAGACACATCAGCTCTGTGTTCGCAGGCGGAAAAATGAAAGCTTTCAAAGAAAAGAACGCCATACCTACTGTGAAACACGGAGGGGGCTCGGTCATGTTTTGGGGCTGCTTTGCTGGATTTGGCATGAGGGCCTTGAATCTGTGCACGGAACAATGAAGTCTCAAGACTATAAAGGCATCCTGGAACAAAACATACGACCCAGAAAGCTCAGAAAGCTCAGAAAGCTCAGCCTCAGTCGCAGATCATGGGTCCTCCAACAGGATAGTGATCCAAAACACACTGATAAAGGCACTCAAGAATGGCTGATTTAAAAAAAAAACCCAAAAAACAACCCATTGGACTATGCTTACAGAGCCCTGATATGAATCCTATGGCACATCTATGGAATGATCTGAAAAATGCAGATTCAAACCTGAGACAGCTGGAGCAGCTTGCTCAGGAAGGGTGAACCCAACTAACTACCTGTTGGTAGATGCAGAAGTCTCACTAAGAGCTACAGAGATCGCTTGCTGGGCAGCGATTGCTGCTAAAGGTAGTAAAACACAATATTAAGTCCGCCATCGTTTTTGTCCATGCCATTTTTGTTTGTTTTATTATGTAAAATATTCAGCTGAATCAAACGTCAAAAGCAAAGTCTGATTTGTGTTGAACCTGGAATAAACAATGATGGATGCCGCAAACTTTTCAGGGAAGGGTACCAACACATTTGTCCATGTCTGTATACTTCGTCCTTTTATTCTTTCTCTGATTACTATGATAACACAATAATAATACATAAGAACACATGTTAAAACACACAGTTAAAACCTTAGAGAAACTACCATGGCACATCCAACAATAAAGGCAGCATTGTGCCTCTTTTGTATTTACATCTTTTAAAGACAGGGCTCAGATCCAGTCCCAGATGCTGATAGGTTTCACAAAGCCCACCATGGACACATGCAAACACTGTTACTACTCTCTGCGGCATATTATAGTGAGTTTCTGAACTGATCCGTGTAGGTAAATGGTGTAAGCCACTACATTAATGAATGATGAGGCCAAAACAGTAGCCAGCGGCTGCTTTATTACCATAGACGTCTCCACATTCTCTCAGGCTGTTGTGATGCCCCACTCTGATAAAACTTGGCCCTGGGAAAGGCAGACAACGGCGGCATGACTTTTTGACCTGTGTGTGCCCTGAGAGGTTCTTGCACACCTCAATGGGGCGATTGTTCGGCTGCCAACATTTTCACTACTGCGGAAGTGCACGCAAATCAATGGTTTGAGACAACTCGGATTTCTCCCCGATATTAACATTGGCAACAATGTGTCTCATTATTAATTTGGTCAAAAGTGGAACGCACAATGGGGTCGGCCTGACGGTCGAAGCCGCTTCATGACTGGATACCAGTTCAAAAGACATGCGAACAATACCAGGGGAAGTTTAGTTTGAATTTAGTTCCGTTTGAATTCATTTGAATAAATGCAATGGTGTGCATACGCAAAATGGCACTCAGTTCCTCCCTGTAATGTTACCTGTTCTTTAGTCATTCCGTTGGTTGTAAAGCCACTTATGGGGTAAGTTTTAATATTTTCATAAATGCGACTCTCAGCTGAACTGAAAACAAACAAGTGCACAAAAAGTAGTTTACAGCTTCACTTGTGATGTGATTTCCTGTTATAAAAGCACTATTATGTCTGCCAAATTACTTTCAGTTGCTATAATAACATTGGCAACAATGTTATTTATTGTTCTTTAATATGCTATAATAAGCTAACAACCAACTCCTATGATATTCAAAATTCAGCTTTAAGTTTCCATAGTAATTGAAGCATTCGCTGAAAAAATACAAAGATTTAAGCTCACAGGTCTTAGAAGCTTCAGAGTCTGAAGCTGTAAATACAACCATGGAAAAAAATAATTTGTGGCTGTGCGTGTGTGTGTGTGTGTGTGTGTGTGTGTGTGTGTGTGTGTGTAAAATGCACAGGTTGCTATTCTTTTCTGAACTATT
>JBBPCX010000088.1:88990-111365 GCA_037974365.1 Hydrocynus forskahlii | reverse complement strand
CCATTCACCAAGTGAAGCAGTGGGGGGGGGCAGTTTGGTGGGGGCGCACTGTACTCAAGGGTATCTCAGTGGTGCCATAGGCAGTCCTGGGATTCAAACCCACAACCTTCCGATCACAGGGGCAACTCTCTAACCACCAGGCCACCAGTAGCCCCTTTGATGGTTATGGTGTCACATAGGGGACAGTTGTAAACAAAAAAAGATCATATTGTGATACTTGTTGACATGATTCACAATCACAGCACTTTAACACGGATAAATGTGGCACCAGTGCTGCTGGTTAAGATGGATCTCAGCCCAGCTCTGCACTGTTAAACCCCCATGTGTGGTCTGCTGCTCTGCAAGAGGCAAGGTCGTGGGTTCAAATCCGACCCTGAGTACATTTTGGCGGCCTGCTATTTAGGGAGTTTCCCCTGTGATCGGAAGGTTGTGGGTTTGAATCCCAGGACTGCCAGTGGCGCCACTGAAGTACCTTTGAGTAAGGCACCGTCCCCACACACTGCTCCCCGGGTGCTGTGCCGGTGGCTGCCCTCTGCTTCACTTGGTGAATGGGTTAAATACAGAGAAAGAATTTCACACGGTTCACACTGTGTGCTGTGGCGTGTTCACATGTGACCTTAAGAGCCACTTTACTCAGTTGCGCTCTTATTGTCATGTAACTTGCAGTCGGTGGCCAAGAAGTGATGACGCCAACAACTTGCTCAGGAAAGTGTATCTTGTATCACGTTAGCAAATTACATTATGGCCCACCTCTGGTGTCGAAGCTGTTTGATGTGAAGAGGAAAGCTTGCCTTAAAGGTTCAACGGCCAGCTATGAACTGAGCGAAGAAATTGTGCCTAATTTTCCAATCCGTATGCTTAGAAGTTGTCTGGTTTCAATCAGCTTTCCAGGAATCCAGCAGCAACCAGTTTAGGGGTGTGAATTCAGGGGTGAGTTTTTGATCACGTCGATTGTGTTGTGCGGTTGTCAGTTGCAGTTGCTTCTCCCTTTTTCAACTCCAAAGGTAAACACTGAGGTTTTTTTTTGAGATGTGCAGCTCATTCTGCGGGTTTAAATCACCAGAGAAAGTCGAAAACTTCGTTTGGCAACTCGCCACTGTGTCACGTCTCCCACCGTTTGCCTTGCAGAAGAGTTATACAGTGATTTGCCGTGAAGGAGATAGGTTTATTTAACCTGCTGGGTTGTTGAGCATGTAAAATTTGAGCAGAAAGCACTTCTACACTTCTACCTTTGACTAAGAGCACTGAGCATGTGTGATTGATGTAAGTCGATTATTGGGCCTGTCTCCACACCTCTGGTCTAAGATGAGACCATTCGGACCATTAGACCATTTCTTTGGAGCATCCCATCAATAGAGGATTAGATATAGTAGTAGCTTTGGCAAAGTTTAGACTTGAGATAATATTTCAAGAAAGTTTTGCCCCTTTCTGTTGCCGTGAATAGACTGAACTGGGAAACGAGACATTTTGGGCACTCTCCAAAAAATGCAACTCCTTTTTTTTTTTTTTTTTAACAATAATGAATGAACTAATAGAAATTCACCAGAATTGCTTCGAATAAAACATCTTAACACTGACTTGCATGCCTTTCTTTAAAGGTTTTCTCTTTTTTGGACAGTGACAATTTACCTTTGTGGACAGAGTTTTGCACATTCAGGATTTTCAGTATTAGAAGAGCCTGAACGTTTTAGGTGCTCACAGACTTTGGCTGCAGTAAAAGCTGTGTGACTCTGTATTGGTCCTCATGCAGGGAACTGATTTCGGTCCGTGTTAACACTCTTGCGTGCTACAGCTCGACTAATGTGTTTGGCACCGAGAAGTTTCCTGGATTGCAGTCACTCGGCATATTAATCTGTTGATTCCATTTTCCGCTTTATTCTTGTTAAGTCTATCACACAGACCTAAAAGCTGGCATATGTGATGCTGGTTGTCCTGTTTGGACATGATTTAGACTTTCAATTAGTTGCTTGAATAACAGGTCAACTTTGAACCAGATAGAGCATCTGATGCTGGAGGAACTGGCCTGATGTTAGGATTTCCCAAGACTTCCCTATTACTCTTACAAACTTCACTGTTTTGCTCTTCGCTTCACTCTTTATTTAAATGGCTGTATGTGTAGTTCTCTAAAACATGATGTGACATTTATTTTGCATAACTTTATCTGAATGAAAGCTAAAATGCAGCTAAAATTGTATTTGGGTGAAGAGAAGGCCTGACAAAAAGATGTTTAATAAAGAGGTTTATGATAAAAAAAAGGGTAGATGTAATAAAAATCAATATACGATTTGCCAAAATAGCAGTAGAGACTGCTTAATAAACAACAAGGGGAGTAATTAAATCTCGTTGTGGCATGAAAAGGTCTCAGCATGCGATGATCTTAAAATGTGATGAAGGAAAAAGCAACATGACGTTTGGAGTGTGAAGGAAGGTCTACTGTCGTGTTCCTTAGATGGAAGTATGCAGTCTAAATGACTTTTACAATGCAGTTCAGAAGTACAGCTAGAGCAAGGAACAACACACTGAATCCCAGTTATCATAATTTGTCTGGAGAAACTGAAGAAGAATAGTTTGTTCTTTCATGTATTAATTCCGTAAATCATTTTAATCATCACTGACGTCACGTGTGGTTCACTGTACCTTGAAGTTACCCTTATTGACAACTGGTTAGAAACACCTACTGATAAACAGTCAGGAACGTTGCTTTACAGTAGGTTTAGAGGTCCTGACTGTGTATCAGTCATCCTCTACCCCTCAAAATCAAATGAAATTGACCATCATGGGACAAATATTAAACGAGTGATGCATCATTCTGTGCAAAACAGTGGTACCAACAAGACCAACATTAATGGATGGGGGTCACCTATTCGGTATGTATCTAATACATCAACATATGTATTAGACCACATTCACTTCATATCAGACCACATTCACTTCATATCAGACCACATTCACTTCATATAAGCTCAACGAGCCCCTGCGATTACTGGCTGTGGTCAGGCGCTTAATTGTGCGATGAAATGCTTTTAGCTACGGTTTATTTATTTATCTGGCTGCTGGGAATCTGTCTTTCATTTCGACTTGGGCTTTGATTTCTGCCTGACTGGCCAGCAGGTATTTTGCCTCTTAACCTTGCTTCTTATAGGGACCACTGTACTTAATGAGGTCCCAGAGTAGGCACAGTTACATCCACATGTCTTTCCGTCAGAGGATTCACATGACTTCAACTCTGAATGAACTTCAGAATGCAGGGAGCCATTGTATCTTATTGGTCCTGGTATTTTAGCGAGGCACAGAGATGGACAGAAAACGAGAGAGAGAGACAGAGACAGAGAGAGAGAGTTTTTTTTTTTTTTTTCTGGGCCATGGCCCACCCAGCCACAGCGAACATGGAGCAAGCGAACAATGGCTTGGCCAAGCTGGCTACAGGGAGGATTACTGTGCATAATGGAGCCGGTCCAGGAATAATGCCGGCCTAGGACAAGCAACAGGAAGCAGCGTTGAACTCAGCAGCGATGAGATCGGCTCCTAGACAAACCCGGTCCTGACCTTACTTCACATACTGGCCACTTCAGCACATTGCAGCACAGCTTTCTGGCCCCGGGGGCCCTGAATACACCTGGGGCCTGCAGAGAGAGAGGCGAGCACCGTGGCAATAATAACGTGCCCTCAGAACAAGGGGTTTTTTCGGTCTATTTTATTTTAACTCGAGTATAAACATTTGTTGGCCGATAAGAATGCCTGACACCAGCATCCCAATATAGGCGAAAATCAATAAAGTTATTTGCTATTTGTTAGAACTATTACAACCCAAGTCGTAACCCAGCTTCCGCTGCGAGTGAAAGCTGTTACTGAGGATTTTGTGCTTTCATGCATAAACAAATCCGATCCAGTCACCACCTACTCACTTCTCTCACAGGGATACAACTGGCTGAACTGGTAAATCTGAAAACAAAATGTCGCTGCGGTTAAAATAACAAAAACATATGAAGAAATAATCCAAACGTGACCTTTGGCGTAAGGATAAGAAAAGCACAAATGAAAAATAAGGAGAACGAGCTCGTTAATAGAAACATCCCAAAGGCACGAAAACATTTTGTACGAATTTAAGATAACATACTTGAGGACCGGCCATCATGTTTGGCAAATTTGCAGCGACACCATAAAAAAAAAAAAAAAAAGGTGGAAAAATAACAAGCCTAGTTTGTACTCCTTCTCGAGTTCTTTTTTTTTTTTTTGACTCCTCCTTTGCTTTTGAGGGAGGTAAACCAGCCGTTCATAATAACAGGTAGGATCCTTAGGGGAGGTGAAGGTAAAACAAAAAAAGGAGGTGAAGGTAAAAGTTGGGTGTGCAGGCCCTGAGGGAAAGTGTGACTGTCAGTTCTGAGTAATGACATGTTTAGCTTGTATGGTTCTCTCTGGATGTGGCATGCACGTGCAAATTACCATGAGTCAAAAGCCCTTGTCTTTCTCTCTCTGAAAAGTTTCTGTGGCTTAAATGACTTTCATTGGAGCTGCACAGTGCAGTATGGGTGTTGTAGTTCAACGGTTGCTGAGTAAGCACCGAGCATACCATCGCTGAAGCAGTCGGGCCCTGTAGTCAACCCTAATGTGGCTTTGACATTTAGCAGGACATGCTGAGTGTTTATATGTCGCTTTCCCCAAAATGTGCTTCACCTTCTGACCAAAGGTCAACATATGTTAGCCGACTTCTTCGACAGCTCTTGCTGATTTACTTACTCTGGCTTGCGTTCGGTGACACAATAAACAGGTACTAATTAGAGCTGCACGCTCACTTGATAAAACAAATGAAATAAAGTTTTTAATGATAACAGTGTGCATGATAATTAACGTTTTGATGAACGCATCCATTGACGGGTACATGGAGTGCATATATTTTTAATTGAGCTTTCTAGTTCATTTACTTTGGAATCTTATGCAGGCTGTGCAGTGATGTGTTACCAAACCAGTTCGCAACAACTCGGTTTTAAACTAGATGGCATTTCCGTGAGAAAATGCGAAGTGTGATTGCGTTGGTTGCTATAAAACTAGTTTGAAGACACCCAAACCCAATTGGTTTATGTTTAAAAGACTACTCACAGCATGGATTTGAACCAGCACTTCTTCTACTTCACTTCATTTAGTGCATTGCATTGTACTCCCGTAACACCGAGGGGGGCGTTAACTTGCTGTCTCTTACCAGGGTAGCTGAAAACAGGTGGAGCGAAGCACTCTCGCCTGAAAATGGCTGGAAAACATGCACATAGCCGCATATATGGGCTGGTCATTTGTAATGACACCACAACAAACAGTGACACATGTCTTTTTTTATATCTGACCTGAGCTTGAGTGTCTTGAAGTCTTTTTTTCACTATACACTCTCCCTACCTAACATTACGGCGACGACTCGACCACAGAAATGGAATTTTTAAACAATCAATGCTGATCAACTGATCTGAATACACTCGCACTACTCCAGATATTAACAAAGGTTTTCACACTGGAACCATGCCAATATTTCACAAACTGTAGGAGGGGAAGAGGCACCAAATTCCAGTGAATAATAATAATAATAATAATAATAATAATAAAAATAATAATAATACTGCGGTGTGTGATAATAATAACAGCAGCTGCGGTGTGTGATGGAGCATGTTATCAAGGGAAAGGTTCTTCCTCTTGTTTATGGATGAGAGAGCAGAGAGAGGCTGTTCTCAAAAGTCTACTCTTATCTACCAGCACTGCTTCTGACAGGGATCTCCCAGCAAACATGGACTTCCATCTCACTACTCAACTGTTAGGAATGTAACAATACATTCATTTCACATTGCTTAAATTTATAACACTACGCTCATACATTGATGCAATATTGTAAACAAAATTTGAGAGAGTAAAGAGTGCTGAAACCTAGGCGGTGACGGAGGAGGTGTGGAATGCTTGTGTAGGTTCAGTTATCACTACATCTGTTACCACATCTGTTAACTTGACTAACAGTAACAAGGTGATCTCGATCCAGACCAGTTGTAACACTGAAAAACACATGAATAGCATATCTGGAAGGTGGGAGGAGTGTTTGAAAGTTTACAAACTGCTTTATTTTTTCTCCTCCATTGAGGTATTGCATTTGGCTAATATTGTAGAGCTACTATTACTGCTTGGCACCCCTACTGCAGTCCAGTAACTACCATTTTTCTACATTTTCATCATGTTTACAAGGCTAAAAGTTCCCAAATATATTGTGAAAATAGTATGCATCAATGCAAAGGTCATGCCATTGTCAGACTTTGTACTAAGCAACCCCAAAGACCTCTGCTGCAGATTTTTTTAATTCTGTACAGTTAGCTGAAGTACGTAAGTCTTATAAAAATTAACATATGTCTTCTGTTCAGCTGTCTTAATGTAAAGCGGCGAGCTCAAGTCCCCAGAGTTCCCTCCCCTCTACAGTCATACCAACTTTCCTCATCCTTCAACCAATTGCTGTGACCAGTAATCCTTCTTATATTTGGTCAGGGCAAAGTTGTGCAATGGTCAAGTTCCGTGTGCTGAATACACTCTTGAGTCTTGTGGCTACCAACGCAGCATAGTTGTCGCTTTCTTTTGTGGAATTTGAGGCCATTAGAGAACAAATACATAATAAGGAGAAAGTTTGTGCATGAAAATATGGACCGTGTCCATGTCTTTCAACTTAATACTGGAGACCGTCCCTTTCTTTGTCGCTTTTTCTCAACAGAACATGTGGAACGGTCGGCAGACCCTACTAGCGAGTGCAGAATAAATAGGTATGGGAGGGGTGGAACAAGGGGAGAATGTCAACGAGTTAATCAATAGCAGATGGCGTCATTCTTTCAAATGAAATAAATGAATCAATACTGTTAAAATGGGGTTGCCAAATGTATTATTAGACCTGTGCAGCCTGCCCGAGTACAGTGGACATATGGAAAACACTTGTAGTCCAAACTCGAAAACAGTATATTAACGTTCTTTCAAATAGTGAATAATCGCTGATTGTGATCCGTCGTGTCGAAAAAATGGCATTGCACTGGATGTCATGATTCACAGAATATATCTATGAAACTGACTTTGAGATCGTAGCAAACAGCAAGCAGGTCCACACTTGGTACATAATGAACTTTTCACTCAGCCAGCGACACTGAAAGCGCTGGATTGACGGATGGGAACCTGACTAAGTATGTTCGAGGCTGTTGTTGACATTTTTCATTTTCCATTTCAGGTTTCCTTTCTTTTATCATGCGTTTTAGTCTTATCGATGAAGGTGCGAGCCAGAGACAGTTTCCCACGCTCAGTTACACGGTGCCAAGCACACGCTGTCTCTGGCCGTTCAGTGGAGCAGGCCTAGCCATTTATGGCAACAGGGCTGCATTTTTGACTATCGTGTCCTCGGAGCAAATCTCGAGGGAAAGAAGAGAGTGTTGTCTGGCAGCTCAGATGAAGTGTGTTTGGTGCTGTGAAGGCCTGGACAGACAGAGCCGGAGTAGATGGCAGATAATAGGAGAAACACAAGGCTATTTCGGGTGCTGTCGCTAGCTGGGACAAGGGGAGGGAAGTAGTTGGTTGAGGTGGGTGGGGAGGGGTGATGGGGGTTTGGCTGAGAGAGTTCAAAGACAACACAGAGGTCAGTGGCGAGCATGGGAAAAATGAACCTGGCTGCAGAAGGCATCCAGAGCTGATAACTAGATTGTGAGTTATGGAGTGAGCTAGCATTTGCAGGCATTTTTGAATTGTGCTGTAACTTATCTTTGTAAAAACCAGACTCTGATCTTCTGTTTTTGTTTCATTTCTCTTGTTTCTTGGTGCAAGATCTCATCATCACATAGTTTAAATTCACTGGATTTTCTGCAGAAATAAGCTGTGCTTTAAGGTGTGGTGTGCGCATCGTACTACGCATTGCAAACGTCTTTGAAACCTCAGCAATAGAGTCATAAACACTGTAAATGATCTCTAATGCTCCTACCTGTACTGGGCGATTTGGTCTGGTCCCAGCATCTGTGTAATTATATAATGATATAATTATTTAATTACATGGTTATTGGTGGTTTTAGGTTATAGTGGGGCTGATTGTGAGAATGGAAATTGCTCATCACTGTCCATTAGCCTTGAGTTCTAACTAGCAGTACTCTGGCAGAGCTGAACGATTTATCGCTTTTATATTGAAATCGCAAAAAACCTGCAGTTTAAAGTACGTCTTATATTCTAATATAAGTTTTAAGTGTGCAGTAGGATGCTTCATGCAGTTGTTGGCTTGAATGTTTAACTATATGAATATGAAACTGACCTTCAGTTGGACATCTGGTTGAGTAATTGTGTAATTTCAAACTTCATTTGAAAGGACAGTGCGATAGTATTAGGTTAGTGCATCCCATTATGTGTACTGAACATAAAAATACATTACAAAGTTTTTGATAGCATTTTCAGTGTGGCACTATAGGCAGTTTATCAAACCTCAGAAAAACTCTATATCATGAAAATCTCTTCAGGTATCCTGGTCATGGATGTATAAAGAAGTTCTTGAATACCTGAGATTCTAGATTAAATCTAGAAGCTCTAAATTATAAGAGTACATGGGCAAGACGCCTAATTCTACACTTACCTACTCAACACAAAAATGAGTAAAAAAATGACTTTCTGAAAAAGGTCTGTCAAATGTGTAAATGTAATATAAATGTAGAAGTGAATCTTATCAGCTATAAACTATGTTTACTGTAAACCCCAGAAATTCGTGGGGTTACGTTCTGAGAGCACCTGCAAATTGTGAAAAACCATGAATTTTTGACATGGTAAAAATGGCTATAAATGCCTATTTTTTATGGTATAAACCCTAAATATGCCCCCAAATATCCAAAACACTTTAATTTCATTTTAAACTCAGCTTAATACATTACCTTTACAAAATGTAAAGGTAAACTCGAGATAGGTAAACTCCATGCGGGAAACTGTTATGATGCGAGAATGCTGGACTACAGCTGCCAGAGATGCGTCACAGGCCAGCAGCCAATCAGCAGCAGGAAGAAATGAATAACGCTCTCGGATTGGCTACTTTCAAACCTCCCGCCTCTGAGTGCAGCGGTATTTTACCATCCCAAGACACATTTTTGTATACTGTCGCTTTGTGTTCTCTTCACAGTACTAAAAAATGTGTGCAGTTATATCTTATACGGAAATTTAGATGAATTTACGTTAATATTTCCATTACAAAATTAATAATTCTATAATTCTATTTTTCTTAATAATTTAGCACAAAAATGAAAAAGGGCAACAAACAAAATGCAGAGGTTGTTTGCGGTTTCTGCGAACAATTATTAGTTCAGTTTTATGAAAAGATAGTACAGAGTGACACTGTACTATGAATGGTATCGTGAATACCATTAACGAGATCATGTCCATTTCTTCGTGACTTATGCAAGGCACATGCATCTAAACACCGGAGTGTCTTAATCTGAGGTATCTACACAGATCAAACCAAGATAAAGTGTCTTAACAAACAGCTGATCCGACGCGTGGACTGGTCTGGCTAGCTGCATCCAGGCCTCTGCCCTATTGAAAGCAGAAACTTCCTCACACCTGGTAAAACATGTCACCTCTGCCATGTCTTGGCTGTGTATTTATTTATCCTTTTGATTTTCCCCCAGGTTTTTGTCCCAGTTCGGTCATGGCAGCCGACTGACATTATGCCAATCCCCATTCACAAGTTTAAGAAGCGCTTATGTTTACATTAGTTGAAAATCAAACATGTTTAAACACGACATACAAACAAAGAGTTTACCACATGGCTTTGTTGAGGCAGGGTTATGTAGTTCCATGTCGGGCATGTTCACAGCTTTGTCTCAGGGCTCGCATGCAAATCTTTGGCTGGAATCCATGGAGTGAGGCAAAGACCAGCAGAAGCGAGATGTGAGAGGTGAAGGCGGGTTGAAATCGGTGAACTTTAAGTGCATTCCACTGACTGACTGAAGAGATAATACACACACACACACACACACACACACATACACACACACACACACACACACACACACACACACACACACACACACACCCACACACACACACTAGGCCTGTCAGTATCAAGTAAAAATAATTTTTAGATTAGAGTAATGTCTTATGGTTTTAATTCATTATTTTATATGGCCATTATTTTATTTTATTTTTTTAACTGGCTTCACTAGATCAGATAACGATCCACTTGTTAAATCCAAACTGGATTTAATACTTATTCCAGCTCTGCATAAACACAACTCTGTAAAGAAGAATATTACGCAAACTGAATATTATTGGAGGAGCCTATTGGCCTGCTAGCTGTTCATAATAGACCGAGTTAAACAACAGTTTTTTACTTCATAATCACAACCACTTGTAACAGCATAACAAGCATAAACGTGCAACTGCAGACTCTTCGTAATTACTTGAGATTCTTGGGATCCTGCTGATGTGGGTTTGCTCTATTTTTTTCTCCCGTTTGGAGAATCTTCAGTGTATCATTCACATTCTCTAGCTGGAATAATCACAAATTTACATTTTGTGTGAATATCTTTAATCCAGTAATTTATAATCTATATTATCCACAGACTGCCACGTTAGTCTTATCCCAAGTATTTGAAAGGTTATGCATGGATTTGACATTTGTCCCGTTTGTTCAGTTAAGTCCACTTTTATCTCCTGACCAGGTTATTTATTCAGTTAATAGTCAATATAATCAAAAGATCATTTTATTACTAATAGGTATCACAAAGTATTAGGATAGCCACTGTCAGTTAAAAGAGGTAACTGGATGATCAGAAATGGTAAATGTACCTATGTGAGGGGCGATATGAATTTGTGTTTGAATGTTTCGGGGATGAGCGAGGCTGTCAGTCGTTTGTTGATAGCGAGGAGCATTTTCATGCTGGAAATTCCGTGGAGTCGTGCAGAGAGGACCGAGGGTGCGAAAGTGACAAGTAGGTGCTGCCAGGAGGTGCTTCAGCTGCGCAAGAGGAGATAATGGCATTCACACACACATACGCTTTCTCTCTCATACCCGCTACCTTCCTCAGGCCTCTCCTCTCGCTCACTCAGTCACTGAAGGCAGATCTTCGAAAACGTAGGAATTGTGAAGAAAATTCTTTGGTCATGACTTAAAATGAGTGGGTGTAGAACTAGAGACTGCACCACTACCAGTTACTGGAAACGGGCCAAAATCTGCAGAAAATGTTGTGTCAGATGTAGCAAGGAAATAAAAAGATCTGATCCAGCTGATCCGTGCTTCGCTTAACATTGTTGGCATCATTCACCCATTGGTCAGTACTCAAGATTTCAACACGGGAGTGAGAAAAGAGGTACACTATATGGACAAAAGTATTGGGACACACCTGTTTTTTTAGGGTTTGGGCTAGGCCTTCATGCTTCAGCAGACCAAGACATTTTGGACAACACCATGTGTCCAATTTTGTGGAAGAACCTTTTCTATTCCAGCATGACTGTGTCCCAGTGCACAAAGCGAGCTCCATAAAGACATGGCTGGATGAGTTCGGTGTGGAAGAACTTGACTGGCCCGCACAGAGTCCTGACCTCAGCCCCATCCAGCACCTTTGGGATGAACTGGAACAGAGATTGATCTCATCCAACATCAATGTCTGACCTCATAGATGCTCATTATGGGTCAACTCCAAATTAAAGTCTATGTGTTTGAATGTCATGTCATGAAAGCCACTGTTGGTGTAATGCTCAGGCTTCCCAATGCTTTTGTCCATATAGTGTATCATGCCATCTATACTCACACTAAGTGTGTCACTGGTCCCTGTCTGACAGTTTTGTGTGTTTTTAATGAATTACAGAAAAACGTTCTTGGACCAAAATGTCAGAATATGATCACTGAAACTTACACACAAACAATAAACAGGTGTCAGTAGAGATGGGGAAGCAAAGACACACCTTTACCATGAATTTTTGTGCCAAGAACTTGTATTTGTTTTCACAATTCCACGTTTTGGCTAAATAACCCCAGAAGGTGATAACTAGATATCTGCACAGGTCTGAAATTGATATCCATACCTGACTCATACCTGCGGCTTTGAGACCTGACATGACCCGTCCTGACTCCTGCTGCTGCTGAAACCTGAACCTGACCTAAAACTGTTCTTGTTGCACACAGAGGTAGATCATCACAGACGAAATGTTTGAGAGCTTCCCTAAGAGTTTGAGTTGAATGAATGAAAATTGTCCTGCTTTTACAGATCTGTAGAGGTAAAATAAGAAGACAGAATTCACTGAGCCTGGTGATGTACACTATAGGGACAAAAGTATTGGGACACTGAAAGTTATACCAACAGCGACTTTCATGAAATTGCATTCGAGCACATAGACTTTGCAGCTATAACAGCTACCACTCTTCTGGGAAGGCCTTCCACAAGATTTTGGAGTTTCTGTGGGAATTTGTGCCCATTCATTCTGTAGAATATTTATGAGGTTGCACACTGATGTTGGACGAGAATCACAATCTCCGTTCCAGTTCATCCCAAAGGTGCTGGATGGGGTTGAGGTCAGGGTTCTGGGTGGACCAGTCAAGTTCTTCCACACTGAACTCATCCAGCCATGTCTTTATGAAGCTCGCTTTATGCACTGGGACACAGTCATGCTGGAGTAGAAAAGGTTCTTCCCCAAACTGTGTCCACAGTCAGATGCATGGTTTTGTCCAGAATGTCTTGGTCTGCTGGACGTAAGGGGTCTAGCCCAAACCCTGAAGAACACGTGTGTCCCAGTACTTTTTTAAAATCAGCCCGAAACCCACACAAACCCAGTGTGTTGTCAGGCACCATGAGGCTCAGGTAGCAGGCCTGTAGCGCTGATGGACGATCCGAGCAGAATGTCATCATCCCCTTGTATGATCTGACTTGCAGCACATTTAGATGTAACAGATATTGCACGCACCTGAAAACCATTTGGGGATAATCCATGCTATTGCAAACACAAATATGCACCAAGTCACCCTGGTGTGTGTAAACTTTTGACCTACTAATTTGGTAAATTGTGAATAAAACCAAGTGAAAGAGTTGCCGAAATCATAAGAGACTGGATGAAATTATTATAGGAATACACTGAATGATGCATCTTGGACAGGAAACGCATATATAAACGATAGTTGAATGTATTCCTCTCGGGTGGATGTAAACTTTTGGGCATGACTGTACTGCACATATGTACGGCGCTATCTTAATCTCATGCAGTGTGACTTACAATTAATCTATACGACCACTGTTATCACGTAGTATACACCAGACTTTACAAGCAGTTTCTTATCCAACTCTTTCATTCTTTCTCTTTCTTCTGTTCTCAGGCCGCAGCTCTGCTTCTCTCTCTCTCTCTCTCTCTCTCTCTCTCTCTCTCTCTCTCGTTGTTGTTACCTGATACCGGTGAGAGCCATGATGACCTTAAGTCAGACAAAGCGTTTCAGAAGTGCTGAAATGTAGCCAGGCCCTCCAGAGATTTCATTCTGCATGAGAGTCGTTCTAAAAGCAGATACCCCCGCCCCTCCCCTCCAACCACATCACCTTTACCCACCCAGCTCTCAGATCCCTGTTCCACATTCTTTTCCTCTGGGAAAAAGAAGAACGCGCTGCACACACAAAAGACCTCAAAGGCAGATTGCATTGACATAGATCTTCTAAAACACTTAACCCTATCTTATCTAATGCAGAGATACGTTTAGAAACTCTTAGAAACATTTCGAAAATCTGTCTCAGGAGTAATCGGGTCGTAGTTTGCCATAGTCAGGTAAATCTGCATGTGAAAATCGGTCCCACTGTGAGAGCAGGAACACACACATCCCGTACGTCGCTTGAGGCTTATTACTGATTCATTTCTTTACACCAATAATAAGTGATTATGTTCATGTGATCGCAAATTCACAATGGCATTTTGCAACACGAAATAAATGTGAATTTCTGAATGTATTTATCATATAGTGCGCAAATGAGCAAATCAAGCCATTAATGGAAAAGAGCAAGATAGAAAAGCTGAAAGATGCACATTGGTGCTCTTATGATGCATATTTATTACGCTATGCATTTTAGCATAGTGTAACAAATGTGCAACATAAAAGCACCAAAGTTACATCTTACTGATTTTAAACACAGCAGTAAGCAATAGGTAAGGCCCTATCATTTCCATGGATTGACACTTCTGGGATACGGACTAAGAAATGTGTGGGATTTTTTCAATTCTAAATAGCACAATAGAATAAAATGTGGTTATTAGTCTGCACTTCAGGGTTGTACCATTATAATACGTGTTTATTGTCATGACGTGTTGCTATGTGTAATTTCCTGTGTGGAGTAGTTTGAGCATGATAGACTTCTTTTAGATGTTCATATTAAGTGATAATTCAACTAAAATCCAAGTCGTTTTATAAAAAGATCATTATCAGGTTTCAGTACTGCTAGGTGAAAGTGGTTTCTTGACATCTCTTATAAATGGAACTTAGCTTGGTCATACAGTTCAAGTAAAAATTTTAACCAAGCACTAAGGCTTTGACCTTCATTTGAATGAGTAATCGAGGTAATTAGAGCTTAGAGAGTGTTTTGATGATTAATCAGTGTTATCTTGTTTATAACATCAAATCGATACTATTTTCATGATTTTGTGCCACAAACACATCAGTAAGTGGGATCCTGCTGGTGTGGGTTTCCCCTTTTTCAACAGTGCTCAAAATTTTTGGTGCTCTTAGGCTCCATCTGTTTAACAACCTATATACAGACCTTCACAGGCCACGTTTATCATTCAGATTGCAGTATTTTTATATTATACTGTTGTGTTGTATAGTTTCTATTGGTTATGCTGTTCTTACTTCTTTTGTTCTGTCCACTTGCTGCCATAACAATGCAAATTTCCTTCTTGGGGGACTGATAAAGAGTTATCTTATCCTATCATATCTTAATCATTAAATGAATTCATTTTATTCCATTAATTTTATTCATAAAGTTTTACTTGAGTAACCGTGACAGCCCTATATATAGAACCATTATGTCAGGTTCTTCGGTCTAAAAATAGATCTTTCAAGAATAATCTGTTGAAAGACTCTTTAAGAACCAAAAGAGATTTCAAAGAACCCTTCAAAGAACCCTTGCAACTTTCCTCCAAAGCCGTCCAGATAATGTGCAGTGTACAGCCACTGATTAGCTAACATTACCAGGTGTTTACAGATCTTTCCTGAAGGATCAGACGGTTCAACAGAGCAAAAGTTATCCAGCTTACAACCCAGAGGTTGCGCTTTTCCTCAACAATAACCCTCGTGTAACTGAGCTTAGAGCAAGTGCTGGTGCTCTGCCAGTGTTTATTTTCACAACCCGGCGTACGGACTTCGGGAACACATGAGCGAGGCCTTCAAGTCAGCTTACAAAGTCCAGCTTTTAAAACCATTACGAGGTTTAATTGCTTAGTGGCCACCTAGATTATGTTTTCAGGGAATCTAGAAAAGCAAGCGGACATCTCGGAATACTCAAACAGTCCCAAAGACATCGTTAGAGCATGTTAAAGGTGAACGTTTCACCTGCATGTGTGTTGATAGCACTTTGAGTCAGCACCAACTGCTAATGGAAGTGTGCGGGCGACGCAGAGTGAATCACACGTGAACCAGCTAAACGTGTGCGTGTGTGTGTGTGTGTGAGAGAGAGAGAGAGAGAGAGAGGGAGAGTTCAAACAAGGTGCTTGAAGCACATAAAAGTGGTGCCAGATTTTTTTTTTTTGTAGAAGAATACACCCTTAAAAATACAGGTGATGCCAGGTTTGGTTCCCTTAAAGAACTTCATGGCTGATGTGTTGTTGTGAGTTGGTTCTTCTGTGCTGGCTTTCTAAAGAAGACATTTTGACACTTCAGTTTTCCCCGGCAGCTTCCAGCTGACATGCAGTTGAAATTATTCAGTGACCTTGTTGACCTGGTCATCCAGTATTGTGGGCGCTGGTGCTTTACAGGGATTAGATGTCATCCATGGGGATGACAGTTTGACTGGGATGGGCCCAAGTCAGACGACTTCCTGCTGTGTGTGTGTGTGTGTGTGTGTGTGTGTGTTTGGGGGGGTGGGGGGGGGTGGGGGGTTCTGTTGAGTTTGTCTGTGTTCTAATCTTCATTAAGGGGGCAAACTGCATTCAAAACAGATAAGGGTGTCAATGATTGTCGCTCAGTTGACTGCTCACTCACAGTCAAGTAAGAATATTAGCCTTTTGTAGTATGGTGGTCCTATAGAACAGCGGCCCCCAACCTTTTTTGTGCTACGGACCAGTCTCATGTAAAACAATATGTTCACGAACTGGTATAGATACAGCTGAAAACAAAGTGCGTTTATTTTTTACTCATTTTTGCTAGCTTTCGGGCTAAATTTTTCATGTACTGGATCACGTGACTGAGACGAGCATTTTTTTTTCAAAATAAAAGATCTTTCAGACTTCGATAATCAATAAAATGTTTTATTCTGTCTTTCTTTGCGGCCCGGTATCAATTGGCTCAGGGACCAATGCCGTGGTGGTTGGGGACCTCTGCTATGGAATGTTTATGATGTTTATGTGTCTTGATTAGATTTTACCTCACAGGAGACAGCTTTACTGATGTAATGTCTTTGTTTTGGTTTCACTGCTGACCAGCGTCTTATTTTATCTCCTACAGAGGTCCTACACGTTGATAGTGGAGGCCATGGACTTCAATAATGATACCGCTGGCGAAAGTAAGTCACTTGTTTATTTATTAATTTCCAGAGATTCTCTGTCCACTTTTGTGGGTTTTTTTTTCCTTTCTAGCCATTCATTCTTTTGCACAGTTCCGTTCCGTCCTTTTACGTTCAGTGTTATATTGACGTCTCCCTGGAAGAGCTTCTCGTCTTACCGCTGGGAGCTGGCTTAATTAAGTTAAAGAAGTACCTCCATTATAAAAATGGAAACTATGGAAATGTTCCTAAAGATGCTCCCAATCTTACTGATCATTAATTGAAGTCAGATTTGGAAGAAAATCCTAAACAGCTGTTCAGATGGTGCTAAAAGCTTTTCCAGTGCAGCAAAAACTGTATGTATGATGTTTTGTTTTCTGGCAGAAGTCAGATTTGGAATCTGTGGAAGATAACAGATTATAGAGGTCAAGTTATGTTCTGCTGAGGCTGACCACTTTCTTTATTTTGTTCTCAGCGCTCAGTACTGCATTTTCATTAATTATTTTCTTATTTTCTGGTCAGTAATTCTTAATGTTATCACTGTATCTTGGTTTACTCCTTCAAATCTGACAACGGAGGAGTTATGTCATATGCACACCCTCCGTCAATGCATACAATCGGAGCTTTGTCTGAGCCGCAGAAAGTGCTGTATCAAAGATAGAGGAAATATTTCCTCAGAGCATAATACGCATTGGTAAATGATTTAACTCTCATTTAATCAGAGTAACATTGACCCGGTTTCTTGATCAAAAAGGCAGTTTATGAGACTAAAAATCGGTGAATTTTTCAGATGCGTCACATTTTTCCATGTCAAAATAAATGAACTTTACTGAGAACGTAGATGTTTCTTATGTATTATATAGAAATAGCTACTTTTTGCACTTGGTTTAAGCGGTTAGTTGGCTAAAGTACCGTGTAGTACAAGCTTTGGATAACAATATTGTGTTCTTCGTTTTTATGACAGGTTTTTTGTTTTCTTTAAAGTGGTGCCACTGTTTTATTTCGTCTGTCCCAGCATATCAAACATTTTTACATGACATCACATTCATTTAATCCAAAGCGACTTACAGTTTTTGGAAAGGACAGAAATAACTCTGGCCTCGTAAGAGTTAAAGCCAGAAAGTGCAGCTTCGTTTTTCCAGCCCCCCTCCTCTCTTAGCCCACCGGCCATTAAACTAAGTGTGCTGACAGGTGCGACTGGACACAGAAGAGGAAAAGGGGAAATAGTGTGTGCGCGCGCGCGTGTGTGTGTGTGCGTGCCTGGCGAGGAGCTTACAGAAAGGGTGTGAGGTGAAGTGCCCTCATGCTTATGAAAATGTTTTTAAATGCGGCTGATGAGCAATGGCAGGTGTTTCGAGTCAGGGTGACATAGCCTCATTGTCACTGCTGCATAGCTTTAGCACAGGGTTCATTTGTTCGCCATGACCTCTTTCAGCTCCTACCTCCACACTGAACAAAAGTTTGTAGAAGCAATCCTGTTCACAGGGTTTTCGAGTTCAGAGTTGCGGCTGCATGTGAGCTCAGTGCTGAAAGCTGATAGTTGAATGTTTTATGCATGGACGTACCGGATGGACACGGTATCCAGTCTTTGCCTCATGGGGATTTTCTTCCAGCACCAAAATCTGAGCCAACATCATGCTGTAAAACAGAAATCTCATGTGAATGACCTTGCTAGAACGGCACAGACGAGGCTCTTATTGGTCGCTGCAGTGTAACAGCCCTGATTGGCTGATTGGGACAATTTGGTGGTCATGACTAGCTTGGCTTAATGAAAAAACACGCATCTGATGTTTAAGGGTCCCTGATGCTTATAAAGAGACTAAAATCTGTGGAGAAACATAACGCCTAGGCACCAGACAAGATTTACACCGAATGACCACTTCGTAGCTACACTTGACTAGTCAGATTCAGTCTTGTGTTTAAAAGGTTATGAACATTACTTCAAATACTACCCAAACAGTGCACTCAACTAATTATGCTGCATTTAAGAAACTTGGAGTTGACAAAAAGCATATTGTGACATTCGAGGAGCTTCCGCCCTTTTTCAACTCTGTTTAGTACGAATTTCAAAAACAAATGACGTCACTTTTACACGTAGTCAGCTTCTTTTGCGATGCAATTTTCCCCCCATCACATGACAATCTCAGACACAGCCAATTACTGCTCTTCCAGCCTTCAGCATTTCCAACGAAAATATAAAAGTATACCAGTGTATCTACACTGCCTTCTGTCTTTTGCCCTGTGAACGTTTTGATAGGGCCCAGCAACCCCTGTGAGCCTAGTTAAGATAAGCGGCTCAGAGAATGGATGGAAGGATGCTAGTACCAGCTCTTGTTAAGAATAAACTGATTTCCCTATAGAGATTGTTGTAGAAATTGTTTGTGCTTATTTATATCTGAATTACATTATATGATTGCAAAATCATTCGTTTAGCCCTCGCCCAACTGCGTGCAACCTCAACCCACACACTCCCTACCTCCCGGACAACAGCCAAGACATACCCCCAATCCTGCCCCCCCTTTCAAAAATGCGTCCTGGCGCCCATGATGTACAAATATATAATCGAGATATTTGGGACAGCACATTTTTAAGGAAAGTCGGTGAAAGGGATAATGTTCAAACCTGATATGTTTTGGATGTCGTCAGCGCTGAAAGATGTTTAGTAATATTAGTCCTGTTTAAAAAAAAGATAATATTGTGTTATATTTTAGCTATGATGACCCTCCCCCTATTAGCAAGTTTTAGGGACCTTTACTAGGCACAGAGAAATGCATCTAAATGATTGTCTGCAGAACCCACAGATACAGATATGGCTTATGAAACACTGGACAATTTAAATTTGATTTTCTACAGCATTTTATGCCATCAAATCTTAAGTGCTAAATAAACGGAGTACACTGGAGCCGACACGCCCCACAGACAGTCCTCAGGCGTGAAGGTAACATTAGCGGAGTTCATCTGACATTGCTGAATTTCCTGAACAGGTGAACTAATATACTGAATGGGTGCACAACAGAGGTTTTTATTTTTGACATACAGCCCTCACTGTCTATGTCCTGAAAGAGGAGACGCTCTTTTGTCTGTTTAATGTTACTTTCTCACTTCAGGGTGAAGTGGAGCAGGCTGCTGGTAGTAAGGACATGACACCCGGCTCTGGCCACAAGTTGCAGGCTGCTAGCAAAATGCCACAGTGGCCTTCAGCATTCCAGAATCTTATGAAATATAGACCTGCCTGTGCTACTCCATACACTCTGTCCATCTCTCTTGGGAGAACTGTAAATTACATTTGCTTATTGATAATAACTAGATGCATTTCCACATTAAAATGAGAAGTGTGATTGCTGTAAAGATTTTAGAGACACCCAAACATTTGGTTTAAAGGGCAAAAATAGAGAGAGAAAGAGAGAAAAGAGTGAACTCAATGGCTCTTAGCAAGTTATTAATGGTTAAAGATGGCTGAATGTGTAACTGCGTTCATAGGTTGATTATTTTTAATAAAACCACAACAAACAGTTTTTCCAGCCGACCTGAGCTTTAGTGTCTCGACGTCTGTTTATGAGTTTGTGTTTCTCCATGCTTTGTCCCTTTCTGGCCTTAGCCGTGACATTACAGACTCTCTCTCAGACACTTGTTCTGAAAGCGACTCGACCATCTGCGCTCTCTCTCCACATACATTGTAGAGCCGACTCGACCACAAAAAAGTTTCCTTAAATGATCAACCGATCAAAAAGTTGTATGAAAGCACACTGACCCGGATATAAATAGTATTTCAAAAACTGCAGGAGGAGAAGAGACGCCATATTCAACTATAAAAAGAATACAAATAAAATGAAGAAGAACAGTTGACGGCACCAATCTGATACAGAGTGGAAAATGTGGATCGGACTTTGGAGGATAGGAAAATAATCTTCTTTAATTCTGTCAGAATTAAAGCACATAATAAGCATAGCATATGTTAAAGCAATGGAAAGTTGATGACAGGCGTCGTTTGTTTACGATGGCTGTCTCTATCATTTAGGGATAATTTGGATAATCATTCTATAAGTAAATTCATTTTTCTTCACATAACCGTAATTAGCAATAATGAGGTTTTGCTTGTGTCATTAGCACCACATCAGTGCTGTTTGTTAAAATGACAAAATGACACTGTGGTCTGGAAAGTGCCGTGCATGTTTGTGGCATGGATGGTATTTAGGTAATTATGAAATTAAATAAAAATGAATTTTCTATGGTATTCTGGATGAACTGATATTCTGCTCGCAACCAGTAAGTGTCTGCATCAGCAGTTTGTCTTTTTCAGTCACAGGAATTTAACAGGAAGACAGATGAGCAGCTTCATGGTACCCTGTGTATGGTTTATACACTTGGGAGGAGACCGAGTGAATGGGAAATCCGTGTGTGCTGTTTAAGCCATAAATAATACTTATGCACAGTTTTACAGTTTTAGACACCTTTTACTTACACTAATTGCACCTATTAGACACCATACAGACACCATAAACATGCATAAATGCATATAATGTATAATATATATTTCATTGGAAAGAGACCATTGTAGGACCACCGCTGACCAGATTTTCAGGTGGTAGCCATGGTGGACACCACTGCTATTAATGTGCACCGCACTGTTACCAGGCCCAGCAATGTTCTGGAGTTTCATACACCTCTATGTCACTGCTGGGTTGAGAATAACCAACCAACCAAATATATCCATCCAACATTGGTCCGCTGATGAATGACACACTTTATATTAAAAAAAGATCAGCCATTGTATAAGCAGCAATAACCAATCAAATAAAAACTATACAATATAAGAGTATAATATAAAAGCTGTATAATACAAAAAATATAAACATATAAGTTTGTGTGTAGGTATAGACACTTTGCTACTGTAACAAAACAAATTTCCCACCCGTGAGACTAATAAAAGGATTATCTTACCTTATCTTATCTCATTGTCTCTAATATACCAGCAAAGTGAAGTAGTAGTAGTTAGAGGTATAAGGTGCAGTTGCATGCAAACCTTTTAACACCCACTGTCAAATTGCATGTTTTGTTGATTTTCTGAGTGAAAATTAATTAACACATCCTCTAGAAGGACTACAAGGGCAAACAAAAATATGGCACTTTTAAGCAACTGTAAGTGCACAGTTTCTATGCATACACCACATTTTATTTTTGGTCTAATTTTCCAATACTTAAAATGCAACACATAAACAGCATATTAACAAAAAAAATCCTAAAATGTACAGAAGTGCATTCTCTTTAAAGGATGTGGGGACATGAACACTCATGATGGCCCAAACATTTGCAATGTCAAACACAGATTGTAGGCTACTTGTCGCTTCACTTTATCCTGTTTGTCTGCATGTGTTAGTTGCTGATATTTCATGCCTCCTGACTGAGAACGAATTAAAAATGTTTTCTACTTTCTTTTACCGACAGACGGCTTGTTGCCAATGAACAGAAGAAGCACAGCCAGTTCACATTCTGTTTGCTGTGATGTAAACACAGGATTGTAAAGCCACCAAAATCATCAAATACACGCGACCACGCAGTTGCGTAATAGTTGTGACATGTCTAGTGTGGAGGAGAGTGAGGAAGCGATAATGAAAATGTGTGTGTGTGTGTGTGTGTGTGTGTGTGTGTGAATATGTAAGAGTGAAAATGATGGTCTTTAAGGTTCTTTTGGC
>JBBPCX010000088.1:63208-75311 GCA_037974365.1 Hydrocynus forskahlii | reverse complement strand
TCTATCTATCTATCTATCTATCTATCTATCTATCTATCTATCTATCTATCTATCTATCTATCTATCTATCTATATTTATTTACACACATTTTATACACATTTCTTGTCTTTTCCCAACAACTTTGCATTGAGACCTAAACAGAACTATCCTCCTTCCTCTATCAGACATAGATGACTGCAGCCTGAACCCCTGTCTAAACAAGGGAACATGTCAAGACCTGGTGAATGACTTTTACTGCGAGTGCAGAAATGGCTGGAAGGGAAAGACCTGCCACTCCCGTAAGAATCTTTATCTGACCCACCCCAGTAAGAACAGGGTTGTCACAATTTTTCATACCAATACTATTAGTACTTTCATACTAATACCACCTGTGCTGTCAGAGTGCTCTGCACCAAAACTAATACTATGGAAAACATGTAAAACACTTGTCATCATGAACAAACTGCAATCACATATAATATATATACAACTTTTTTTCCAAATTAAACCTCTTTTTTATCAATACAAACCTCTCAAAGTCAAGATTAATGGCCTTAATCACAGTCTTTTACAGCTGAATGCAACATCAGCGGTTTTATCATTTTAATGATTTTTGGTACATTTTTGTACATTAGCAGCACTAATTAAGAACTTCCCATTTCAGGTGAAAGCCAGTGTGATGAAGCCACCTGTAATAATGGTGGTACCTGCCATGATGAGGGGGATACCTTCAAATGCAGGTGCTCACCAGGCTGGGAGGGCGCCACTTGTAATATAGGTCAGTAACATTTACTGGTTTATAAAATGGAGCACAAAATCTTAAGAGAAATAATATCATAAATCCCAAGTTATCGTTCTGTTCGTAAGTTCTACTCCATCAGCATTCCTTTTACTGCCATTTTCTTCTCTAAGCACTAAAGAGTACAAATTTAGAGACGGAATAAAGTCCTACATTTCTACTCATCAGATATCCCAATTTTATGTTCACATATTACTTTAACTAATTGTCATGACAGCATATAAAAGTTTAAAGTTCAGTCAAATAAACAGAGTCGTGGATAACGTAACATAAGTTTGATTCTTCCTCCATATAGAAATGCCACTATGCCAAAAACAATATAAAAGACACACTTGGACATACACTACATGGACAAAAGTATTGGGACACACCTGTTTTTCAGGGAAGAGCAATCTTAATGCTTTGGACAACGCCATGCTTCCAACACAGTTTGGGAAAGAACCTTTTCTATTCCAGCATGACTGTGTCCTCAGTGCACAAAGTAAGCTCCATAAACACATGGCTGGATGAGTTGGGTGTGGAGTCCTGACCTCAACCCCATCCAACACCTTTGGGATGAACTGGAACTTGTCCAACATCAGTGTCGGACCTCATAAATGCTCTACAGAATGAATGGGCACAAATTCCCACAGAGACTCCAAAATCTTGTGGAAAGCCTTCCAGGAGGAGTGGAAGCTGTTATAGGTACAAAGGGGAACCAACTCCATATCAGAGTTTATGTGTTTGAAGGCAGTGTCATTAAAGTCCTTTTGTAAAATACTTTTGCCCATATCGTGAATTTACAAATATTCCTGCAACTCCCAGTGTTACTTTTGTGAATGGTGTTGCTAAAGACTGTAAATGTTTCCAGCAATGCTTACCCTTGCTGCATTTCATTTATGGATTGTCGTGTGAGCTAGCAGAAGAGAAGTAGTTCAGATGCTGGCCATAACTGCGTTCATCTGCAAAACTTGAGAAGTTCAGCCTGGAAGGTTCTGACTTTATCTGTTTTTCCTCTGCAGCCAAGAACAGCAGCTGTCTGCCCAACCCTTGCGAGAACGGAGGCACCTGTGTAGTCACAGGTGACTCCTTCACCTGTGTGTGTAAAGAAGGCTGGGAGGGAGCCACCTGCACCCAGAGTAAGCATTGCTTCCTTGGGACAAAAACAAGAGCAACAGCATTTTTTGAGGAGAAAAACACTTCCACAACAAGTGAAAGCTGAATGATCAAACCTTGAATCTTGTCTCTAATCTTTCCTTTATTCTCTATGTCCCCTACTCAGTCTGCGAGTGAAGCAGTGAGACATTAATGCCTGCTCTGCAACAAAAATAATATTTTGACAATTAAATGCATCTTAAATGAAGGCAGTATATGTAATATTTCTCATGAAGAATCTCATGATCCAAAAGTTTAGATATACTGTCTACATCTCTTGCCAAGGTATCGCTTTTGACAGTGTAGGCTTTGGCTTACTCTGCTCATTTCTTTCATTTCTTCCTCCGTGCCCACCTCCCGTTCTCTCTCTGGCTAAACACTGCAGACTACAGCTGGCCACGAAGTAGAAAGAAAAAACAAAACCAAATAAAAAAAAAAAAAATGAGGAAAGTGGAGACAGATGTCCACCCCCAGCCCACCCCCTGTGCTTCTTTTTCTCTGTACATTCCCTTCCTGTCTTCCTTTACACCTCTTGATCCTCTCTTTCTCTCTCTCTCTCTTGCTAGCCCAGTCGCACGTATAAATTAAAAAAATCAAGCACATGCTGAAACCTAAGTACCCAACTGAAATGAGCATTTCGTCGAAATATCCGCTAATGTAATTTAACCTTGTGAAAAAAGGCCAAACGTGATTATTAGCGAACATCCTTTAGATCCTTTAGATTATTATTTAGATTATTAGGTCTCAGTTCTAAAATTCAAGCAAGAAGTCTTAAATAATGCAATTATTCTTAGGAATTTGCATGGTTTCTGGTATACAAGGCTGTTCTGGCCTAAAACTGGCGTTTCATTTTGTCATGTTTTTGTCAGTATTTAGAGCATAGCATTGTATCCCTCCGCCAGACAGAAGGGTAGGTGACTTAGAAAGGCGTTTTGCATGGTTTTATTCATTTAACCTGCATTGCTTTTTGTGTTTAGCTTGTACAATTGCATTGCAGAGATAGAAAAGAGCAACTGGCAAGTCAGCTTGATGATTTGAACTGATGTATCCACAAACATGAGATAGACTAGATGTCCGTTCATTACAGTGTAAACCAAACAGTTTTAACCAGAGTTTAATGTAACTGCTTTCTACGATACCAATAAAACCTCAACATCAGCTGCTAAATCGGTTGAGCCCTAAGTATTTTAAGAAGGAAAGGAGGCTTGTTAATAACAGCCCTTATGCATACAAACACACACACACGCACAAACACACACACACACACACACACACACACAGGCTTTGGCATGTTCCCTGCTGCAATCTCTCTTGCACTAACACAGATGAAAAAAAGAAAAACTCATTCTTTCTCTCGTTCTCTTTCAGATACCAACGACTGCAGCCCACACCCATGGTAAGTCCGGGCAAATCGTTTTTGTGCACACAGCCCGCTCCTGTAAACAAGCCTGTACAGCTGTGCAGAACTTTCTCACACTCTGCAGGCAGTGTGCTGGGAAATAGGCACGCCCTTTTCTTGCTGTCATTCCAAAGGTGCACTCAGCTCCACTGTCTATCGCGCGCACCCTGCTCGACTTTCCGCTTCGACTGATCGAGAGATCGTTTGAGTTCAGTTCAACATGAGGGTGGGGGGGGCAGTAAAAAAGAGTAAGAAAAATAGCTCATGGCGCTTTGGGCATTGCCTCTTGAGGGGGAATTCCACTGTAAAGTATTGAATTCAACACAAGAATGACTCATGCCTTTATTGGTAAAAGCTTTGTTTAAACGTCTCCCCGAACTGAAATGTATGACAGGGGGAGGGCAGGGGGGGAGTTTTGGCATTGTAGTCGTCATTGTCTTTCTCCTTTTCTTTGTCTCTCTCTTTCTCTCTCTGCAGCTACAACAGCGGGACGTGTGTGGACGGAGAGAACTGGTACCGCTGCGAGTGCGCCCCAGGCTTCGCGGGCCCCGACTGTCGCATAAGTGAGTGCGAGCCTTATTAGTGATGAAGTCCTTCAGTGGTGGCCGATCCTGGCCCTGATTCCCTCCATTAAAAGCCAGGGTTCGGGACATAAATACACGGTCTAGCCGGCCAATTAGCAGGCCATTCTGGCCGAGTGCCAAACACGTGCTGTCCTCATAGTCTGGGTTCATAACTCCTAGAGGGACGAGGCTTACGGCATCCAAAAGCCATTCGGCTCTGGTGCTCAGCGCTGATTAGAGTTCGTTTGTCCCCTTTAAAAGCTTTCATCTGGCCACTTAGCTCCTTATTATGAGACATACCTCAGGCTTGGCTGTTTGATGCAGGCATATCTGTAAATATAGTCTGCGCTAATGAAATTACTATCAGCTGAGCACGGCTAGGCCTTAGATCAAAGCTGTTAGGCCTTGCCTGGTTGCTCGCATAGAACGTCCGCCCCCCCCCCCCTTCTTAACAGCCTAATTACCCTGGGTTTTGTTTTTTGTTTGTGCTTGTAAGAACACCAGGGAACTTGAAAGCAAACTAAAGGAAGTGTTTGTGATTGATGTACTCCCCTTCAGATATTAACGAGTGCCAGTCCTCTCCCTGTGCCTTCGGTGCCACATGTGTGGATGAGATCAACGGCTATTGCTGCCTCTGTCCACCTGGACGGACTGGCCCTCAGTGTCAAGAGAGTGAGTTCGAGATCGTCTTACACACACATTCTCTCCTCTGTTACCAATAATCCACTAGAACTCAAACAGCAGAGTAATCGGACACTATTTAGCCCAGTTGCTGAAAAGCCCGAGGCCATGAGTTGACTGTTCTGGCTCCTAATCTGAGCTCTTTCGGCGTGCTAAAGACCAGATTGCTTGCTCTGACGCCTCCCAAGCATCTTATGGCGGGGAGGACAAAGTAGAAGCTTAATTCACAACGAAGCCCAACTCTTCTGCAAGTGCTTCATGAAAAGGTTATTTTACCTTCTTTCATCTTTCTATGTCACTTAGTTACGGGGAGGCCCTGCGTTTCAGAAGGCGGTCAAATTACGGCTGATGGTGCAAAATGGGAGGAAGACTGCAACACCTGTCAGTGTCACAATGGAAAGGTCCATTGCACCAGGGTATGTGTGATTAACTCACCCTCAGCATGATGATACTGGATTGAAAATAATATCAATTGTCTGCTTGTACCTCAGCAACAGTAACTAGGCCCAACCTTTCAGAGCTGCGATGTTGTGCATGGGGTAAAGGCAACTTACATCTTGAGAGTTTGAAAGTTAGCTCTATCAGTTATACCCATCAAAAACTAGTGTGAACATGTGGGGCAGTTGGTGGCCTGGTGGTTAGGGAGTTGCCCCTGCAATTAGAGGGTTGTGGGTTCAAATCCCAGGACTGCCAGTGGCACCTTGAGCAAGGTACCGCCCCCACACACACTGTCAACAAGCCACTGCTTCACGTGGGTCGATGGGTTAAATGCAGAGGACTCAGGCATTTCCCCTTGGATCAATATATTGCATAAAATAAAGCAATTTTCATATTAACTGCTCCAGAATATGTAGCTTGGTTATCTAACTAGCATGTCTGGACATCTAATGAAGTCTTTTTTGCTGAATTACCTGATATTCCAATGTACCTTTAAAGGAAACTCGAGAGTGGTGATGGCTCAGGAACTGTTTTCTTGCTAGCATATCTAACACTGGTATTCAACAATTCCAGCGATTTATACACAAAGTTTCCTTTTCTGCTGTACAGGACCATTGTTGCTGTTCGATTTCCGTTATCTAATTTCACTGCTGTTTGATGAGGTTCCGCTCTGTTTGAAATCTGTAGACTTTGTTTTTTTTTAGCACTGCAGAGAGGCTGTCCACTAAATTAGAACACTATAAACATTCCTACAAATGTAATGCAAGTAAATCATATACTCTTAGCACCTGTATGTGGTATATAGAGCTTTAAAACTTGTCGGATGTGGCAACAGGTTTAGTGAAATGACAGTTGTTTGAATGTAAGGTTGTTTGTACGTCTTTCTTGCTGGATGCTTACTGAGAAACGATTAATCGGGCTGTTTATCCTCAGATGTGGTGCGGACCGAAGTCCTGTCGGATCGGGAAAGGCCGTGGCGGATGCCAGTTGGGCCAGACTTGTAGGGCCATCAAAGAGGAGCATTGTTTTGTGAAGCCCTGCCACGGCCTGGGAGAGTGCTGGCCCTCTTCACCCCCTCCACCAAACTCCAAATGCCAACACAGTTTCCCTTACCAGGACAACAGCTGTGCCAACATCACGTTCACCTTCAGCAAGGAGACCATGCCTCGAGTGAGTCGTCATTTCTAATAAGAGATTGACTTTTCTTTTTTTCCTACTGGTTTTCATTGTTTTTCCGTATAATGCAATGCAGTGATCCCAATATTGTTGCAACATGCACAAACTTAACCTGGCCTGGTTGCTTGTTGCTTGGTGTCATTTTCACTATTAGGGCTTAACGTTGAATTTTGAATGGCTGCAATTTCTGTCATAAGTGTTTCCCAAGAGTTTTCAGCCCCGATCATTAAACGTACATTGTTAATGTTAGGATTTAGCGCAGGGGTGAGGGATTGAGGGCCAGTCCAGTATTCCTGTTCTAACACAACAACAAAGCTTGACAGTTAACTGGTGAGTTGTATCACGTGTATTTGAGTGGGGCACTCCCCAAACTGTGCAGGAATCCAGCCATGAGTTCTATATTCCTAATTTAGCACTAGCGTATTTTGATTCGTTTTCTAACTATGCCAGTTGTTCAGCACTGAAGCTGTTAAAGATATCTTATATAGAGGTGTATGTTACTTTGTTTTTATTTACAAAATATCAACCAATGAAATGCAATTTCATAATGGTTCGTTCATTTTCGTTTACCAGGCAGCAAAATATCTGACACAGTACTAAAATGTACTAAACAAAATGTATGCAAAGTCATGAACAGCCTCTTTTTAGACTTTATCACATGGACAGTACTCACTGGCTATCAAGCGAATGTGCAGGAGGCTGTATACCATCAGCGTTGGGAAAAGACCCTGACTTGTTGAATGTGCTGCCAGCTGTACTCTCTTAAAGCACTTTTGGGACTCAGCTCCCCATAGAAGGGCTAATCTCTGCATTGCTGAAATTTTGGCAATCGATCTTACAAGCTTTACAGAAAGCAAGACCCGGGAATCTAGTTGCTCTCCCAAAATAGAAGCATCTCAATAACTAGTTTGTATTTTTAGCTTACATCTCAAAGGTTTCTGGTTTTGAACAGCACTCACAAGATTTTTTTTAGCAGATTTTAGCATTTGCTTTGTGCTTTGAGTTATTATTTTTTCCTTGTTCTAATCATTTTCCTTGAACTTTGCAGGGTCTGAGTATAGAACTCATATGTAACGAGCTAAGGCACGTGTATGTAGTGAAGAACCTCTCCTCAGAGTATGGTGTCTCCATCATCTGCGATCCCTCCTTCTCCGCCAGCAATGAGATTCATGTCAGCATCGTGAGTACACACCATTTTATTTTACTGAGTTAAAATGATTCAAACGGCTTCAGTCTGATGTGTGGAAACAAAGCCAGCTTTTGTAGGAATAGTAAGCTGCGTGCCATGACTACTCGTTGTTGATTTCCATACAAATCCAAGTGAAAAGCAAAAGCCCACACACTTAACTTTTCTAACTTTCTATTTCTTATCTGTAGTCGACTGAAGAACCCAGATCGGACAGGAGCCCCATTAAAGAGATCACAGATAGGATTATTGACCTGGTGAGCAAGCGTGCAGGAAATAGCTCGATCATCACAGCCGTCACTGGAGTGCGTTTGCAGCAGAGTCAAAACCCCAATAAATCAGGTATGAACTTCTTGGTTGATGTGATAAAAATGACATACATTGAAGTGTAATGGATGACAATGGCCCTTAATCGGAAATGATTTAAGATAAAGAGCAGATCTCTGTGTGCTGAATCAACCCAGGGTAAAGGGGCATTTGGCTGACGCTCTTATCCAGAGCAAACTACAGTCATCAGTTACAGGGACAGTCACCCTGGAGCAGCTGAGGGTTTAGTGTCTTGCTCAAGGACACAATGGTAGAAAGTGGGGGTTTGAACCTGCAACTTTGTGGTCATCGCGTTCACAGACAAGTGTTTTACCCACTAGGCTGCTACCATCTGCTGCATGGAAACAAGTCACACTAGCCAATTTATAAATAACACATCTCCAAATGTAAATAACACATCTCCAAATACATGTAATCTGTGCACATAATTAGTAAGCTTTATAAGAAAAGTGTGCTCATGAGCCATTGGTGGGTCCTCCATGAAGAAATGATTACATTTCTCAAGCATGGTTATTTCTATATACTAGTCAATGTAAAGACTAATGCACTAACAAATATCAGAGTCTACGAATATTTTATACTGTTATCTATTAGTATGCTGTCAGTATTTGACTTATACCAGTCATATATTGACAGCAATCAAACAGTCTTTTTTGTCTGCAGTTATTCATTCTGATTTTTAAAATTCTTGTTGTTTTTTGACAATGCACTTGCTTTTGCAAAGCAAGCAAATCATGGTTGTTAAAAATATTACGCACAAATGTACAGGCACTTCTAACAGACGTGAGTTTGATTTTTCATATACAGCATTGCACAGTTCAGTAGTAACTGATAACTTGAATTGGGATATGTTTAAGCAAGAGATACACCACACTCTGCAATTCCATGGCTCTTCAGTAGAGTAGGTGTACTAACATCTGAGCAAAGAAAAGAGAGAGATCATGGGCACGGGTTTTTAAATGCACCGCATTTCTATAAAGATGAATTGCCGCATACCTTCAATTAATAATCATTACTGGATTAAAAGAAATAATGAAACTGCTTACATTGTCATTATAAGGAATGAGAAAACCATTGCCAGCTTATGGTAAGGAATTAGCTTTGAGCTCTAGAGGCATTAACTGTCCTAGAGAGTAAGTCTGTATACACTGTAAAATGATGGCTTAGAGGTGTTTCCACAGCCAGAGCCAACTCGGTCCCAGAAGCTCGAAGGAGCCTTCAGTCATACATGCTGTAAGACCCTACACCAGCTTTGCCAGCTGGACAGAGCATCGATTTGACATTAGGGTCCTCTTTATGCATGCCATTCATCAAAATGCAAGATGTTGTGCTGCTTCAGTTTGGGCCAAATGGCATGTTCCCTCGATAACTTGGGAATGAATCTTGTGTAATATGCAGACTGGGCATATTAAGTGATAATGAATAAATTACCTGTTGCATCCTTCAGTAGAAAACTATTACTGGGAAAATAATTATGCAACATTTAAAACGCTCTATATCTGACCTCACGCTCTGGACTCTGAGGGTAACTTATTTTTCTGTTACAAACTAGATAAAACGTGAATGCCCTGCAGTGGCAAATAGTTTTGGTTTTGTATTTGATTTGATTACATTAATGTTTAAGTTGAGATTTACGAGAAACATTTGAACTGCTGCTGTGCAACTGTGTTTAAAGGGAACACAGCTGTTAAAAAAGCTCCTAAGTTAAAGTGTTTGCCAAATGTTATTGCACTTTTGTTCATATAGCAGTACTTTTAATATAAAAGTGCACAATACACTACTTTTGAACTCATTATTTAATTGTACGTATAGCCGTGCAATTAATCATAATTTAATTTATATGGGGCAGCTGGTGGCCTAGTGGTTAGGGAGTTGCCCCTGCAATCAGAAGGTTGTGGGTTTGAATCCCAACTGCTAGTGTCATCACTGAGGTACCCTTGAATAAGGTGCTGCCCCCCCACATTGCTCTCTGGGTGCAGAATTTCACACTGTGTGCTGTGATGTGTTCACATGTGACTATAAGGGGCCACTTTAAATATTAGCAAATATTGATTTATCAGCCCATGGGCGCTGAAGCCATTATGCTTCGCCCCCCACCACATATTCACCCTGCCACTAGGGCTGCCAGCTGTTCAGTGAAATACATAATTGTTCCATATTTAAAGGATAAAAGACATGTTCCATACTGAACTGATGCAGAATGCACTGTGGTCCGTAGTTTCGCAAAAAACCATGACAGAAAAATGACTATGACAAAAAAACAAAAAACCATGACAGAAAAATGACTATGACAAAAAACCAAAAAACCATGACAGATAAAAGTCCACTAACGAAGACTGCATAATGTGTATGAAGGAAACACATCCATTTTTCTTTTTCTGTGAAACAAGATAAAGTAAATGTTGAACAACAAATATAGCTGCAAGCAGCAATAAAGAGACTAAGCACCATGGAGCCACCAGCCCACATAGGCACAAACCGCTTGACAAACTGCTGCCCGCTTCAGATTCAAATCAACAAGGATGGACACCGCTTCGAAAATGTAAATGAAAAATTATGTAATGTAATGAAAAAAAAAAAAAAATCATGAAATGTTGTTATGGAATGATACCAGTGTAAACTGAAGAACGCTATACGGTGTTACCAGTGTTCTTTCTCCTACAAGTTACACACTCTTGATAAAGGTGCCAGAAATGGTTCTTTGAACTTATTCCATGGAAGAATCAGTTTTTAAAGGACCCTTTAAAGGATGGTTCTTTAAAAAAAAAAAAAAAAAAAAAAAGCTGTACATTCAAGCCAAGAACTATTTAGGAACCGTTAATGTTACGACGGGACTTGGACGAGGTACTTTAGCTTGTGCTGAATTCTGTTAAGCTTGAGTTACCATATCTTGTTTTGCTGTTTTCTTCTAGACTATCTGGTTCCTCTGCTGAGCTCCATCTTCATCATCCTCTGGATTCTGGCCCTGGCGACATCCTTCCTATGGTGCATCCGCCGCAGGCGGAAACAAAACGCCCATGGCAGCACCGCAGGCTCGGCCGCCGAGGACAACACCACCAACAACGTGCGGGAGCAGCTCAACCAGATCAAGAACCCGATCGAGAAGCACGCTGCCCACACTGTGGCCATAAAAGACTACGAGGGGAAGAACTCGATCATCGCCAAAATTAGGACACACAATACAGAGGTAGAGGAGGAAGAGATGGAGAAGCATGTGCAGAAAGCACGGTTCACCAAGCAGCCCGCCTACACGCTAGTGGAAAAGGAGGAGCGGACGCCCACCAAAACCCCCAACTGGACTAACAAACAGGACAACAGAGACTTGGAGACAGCACAAAGTTTAAACAGGATGGAGTACATCGTATAGCAGGCAACTGTGTTGCCATGTGACCAAAGCTCTCCTCCTCTTCGTTACCAATGTACTGACCATGCAGAGGCTTGAGGAGGCTGTATCACGTCAAACTGTTGTGTCATCCTCTTTGACTCTAAGGTTTTATTATTTGCAGAGTCCCTGTGTTAATTTAAGTTTTGACAAGCTGGCTCACACTGGCAACTGATCGTTGTTGTGGTTGGCTGGGAAAAAAAACAAACAAACAAACAAAAAAATAACCAACAACAACAACAACAACAAAAACAAAAAAAAAACAACCAAAGTGCTGTATTTCACGTCCATGCAAAAACTAGTTTGCAAGTGTCTTCCTGCTTCACAAAACGCGACACTACCAGCATCACATACATTTCCGATGTCTATTTCTGTGGATACGTTTGAGTATCTTTGAGTCTTCGTACTATTTTCAAATAGTCTTAAGTGATTTTTTTTAATTTTTATTAATACTATTATTATTATTATGACAGTATCACCGCTCAAATAGTTTTTCCATTGGTTGTGGGGGCTCTCCCTGGTTAGATTTTACCATTAATGTGTACTGAAAGTGCCTTTGCAGCTCCTTACCACAGCAATCGTCAGAATTCTTTAACGAGACAAAGGACAAAAAAAAAGACATACAAAGAAAAACAAACAAACAAACAAAAAACACTTTATTTATTATTTGTCTTGTCTTCTTGTCTTGGTGCAGAATGTGTCTGTCTTGCCTGGGTCCAGAATGTCCAGAATGTGGCTGATTCCTGCCTTAAAAGATTGGTTCTCTTTTTTTAACCAAATTCACATTCTTGAAAACACTTTACTGAAGGACATCGCATGTTGGTTAAGAGTCGCACCCAAAAAAAAAAAAGAAGCTTTTTCTGATAACTGATACACCAGCCTTTATGACAACTTTTACAGAAGTTTTATGGCAGTTATCATGAAAGGTTTGCATGCCTTTTTACAAATGAGGCTCTTCAGTAAATTGTTTTTGCCACCATTTACAATTATGCACTGTCCAACTTCATTGGTATGTTTAGTACTGAGTTCCAAGACGGT